>JBAKBP010021913.1:0-39793 GCA_037953745.1 Lithodes maja | reverse complement strand
TGCAAGGTGATATGTAATTGTTCGAGCCTAAACATTGGTTGTTAAGGGGAGGTCTATGTTTTTCTGGACCCCCTTTTCCTTCATGTTTAGACCCATTATTTATTTTTTTATTTTAAGACGTTCACCCCATTAGTTTGGTCACCTTTCGCCCCATTCCGTTGTCAATTTTAAGGCCTTTTGTGTCATTTAGGTGTCGATTTTCCTGGCGAGCGATAGCGAGCCTGTAATTATGTAGAAACCGGCCTTCGGCCGGGACATTTTTCTACCTAAAAATGCAAAAAAAGGTTTTGAAGGGGAGTCTTAGGTGTGATTTGTTTTAAGCTTGATAGAAATCTAGGGAGAAAACTAAAAAAGAAAAAGAAAATGAATAATAATAAAAAAAAAACATCCAATATAAAACAAGACATCTGCCCTAAACGTTGTATATTCAGATATTGGCTAATATAGTAGCAGTGTTCATAATTGTTCATATTATGTTGTCTCGTTTTCTGATGCAAGCTTTTAATACAATTGTGTTTATATTATGTGTCATCATTGTGATAATATATATATTGTTCGACGCATCACTAGCAATATTCTCGTTTAAAAATACAATTATATAGATGCTTAGATGCTTATGTTCAGGGTGTGGTGTCCAAAGTTTGAATCCCGGGAGGACCACATGCTTTCAATAGTACATTCAAGTGCATTGGGGTTTGTAATGGATGATTAATGTTAAGAACGGAGTGTTCCTTCATGTCTATAGGTCTAGCGAGGCCGGTCCTTAGTTATCTTGGCCCCATTAATTGTTCTTTCCTCTCACTAAAAACATTAGGCTTTCCATAATGCAGTTGGGTCTGAGTACATGATTAGATTGATATCCAAAATTCGAAAATGGATATTAATCGTGATCGTGTACTCAACATTTAACTGGGTTGGTGGTGTAATGGCTCAGATGATTATGTTCTGGGTATGGTGTCCCGAGTTCGAACCCTGGGACGACCATATGCTTTAATTAGTGTATTCAAATACATTGGGGTTTGTAATGGATGATTAATTTAAAGAACTGGGTGTTCCTTAATATATATATATGTATATATATATATATATTGTCAGAACCACTGGACTATTATCATAGTATTGTTATTAAAGCTAATGACTTATTATATTGCGCTGATAATATCATGTAGATGTTAAACTTCAAATCTGACATGTATTCCTTAGTCATACTGTATATATTTAAGTTTATCTTATATTGAGTTTTGATGTATATTAGTATGAGCTAAGAAAGATTCATTATCGTGTCTAGAGATATAAATAGAGGTATAAATTGACCATATGATTATGTTATTGTAGATTATATGTTGTGTGTCTCACTAAGGAATGCCTCCAGCTGAGTGCAGGGTTGCCAGTTTGTCGCCTGAGTTTCATCTGGCAAGATTCAAATTTGAATGAATTTTTTGCTTTGTATGAATTTATGGGATTTGGTACTTAACTTATGACCATTTATATGGATGAAATAGGTTACCATATTGTTAATCCTGAGTGGCTTTTTATCCGAGATCATTTCTAAGTTGGGTAAATAATGCATGTTAAGATTCTGGATGCCTGAGTTGCCAGACACCGCTTGGGTGTATATAAGCCAGTTTAAGGGAAATTTCAGGCAGTAGCTGTCGGGTCTTCATACGGGCAGGCTGTTGGTCTCTCTCTCTCTCTGCCCTGGTTTTACATACTAAGATGTTGTGACACCTCTACTGATTGCTTTACCTTAGTGTTGTGATATATTTCTAATTCTGCATGTGGGAATGGATACACAGAGATAAGACAGGTATATAATTGAGGGGTCAGTATGGAAATATATGATATATGATATCTTTAGTTTCTGCTATGTCATTCAATCAGCCTTGAGTTTTATTATGTTGATAAGAGATAATATTATATCATATGTTTCATAGCATGTATACTCATTGTTTCATATGACTTTTGTATGTTATGTTCATTAAGCAAGTGTGGACAAATATTATTTTTATTATTGATAGTATTATGATTGTGTGATGTTTTAAGTTTATATATAATTAGCATGGTACACATGACATTTACTGAGGACTTAAGGGCACAACATTAATACTTTGGTAACATAGAGGAAAGGAATCCCTATGGTGTGATAGTAGGCTACATTGCCCATGAGTGTTGATTGTGTCCTACAAACATTTTAATATTATGTGTGACATTTATTATTTAAAAGGAATACTCCATTAAATTCATGTTGCTTTTGAAACACTTAAAATATTGCAGTACTATAAATCACTCATTTTAATTTATAACTCCTTCAGAGAATAATGTATTTAGACATAATAATCTGCGTCCTGTAAGAATCTTAAATTAATAAGATTTATTCTATAACTTTGAACTTGTGTTTGATATAGTCCCAGTAGTATATAGTCTGTAGCAAATATTTAAGTAATAACATTCATTATGAGGGTTTTAGCATCCAACACCTGTGCTTTTACCACTCTACAGCAGATAGCTAGTTGCAGGTAGGTTAATTGGTATTCTCTTGGGTTAACGTTACCTACTTGGCCGTGACAAGAGGTTGGGAGTCGGCCCCGACGTGAATTTTTTTGGCGACCTTGCCAGGATATTAAACCTGGATTAATTATTGAGCACATTAACGTGGAGTAATCCTGACTGATGTTATATTTTATATATATATGTTAAATCTTGTCTACACTTGCTGTGAACATTTTCAGATTCTCGTACAGGCTTAACTTTTATTTTCTTGACATTAATCATGCCTCTAATGAATGATAATGATATAGAAGGGTTCCTCAGTGGTAATCTGACTCGAGTTTCTATCATCTCACTTTCTAAATATGAGCTCAAATTAGTTGCTAGTCATTTGGGAATTCAACATTCTGTCAAGCTCAATAAGTCTGAATTAAAAGATTGTGTAATGGAAGCGCTACACGATAGACTTGACGGGGGAAGAGAAGTAGTGAATGTAGACGGTGACATGGACCGTGGGGCCATGAGCAGTAGTATGACCGAACAGGTGGAGGGACATAGTCTTGATGAATCTTATCACTGATTCCTACAAGGGACATCTGTTACTCATGATCTTGATAGCTCTACCATGCACTTTCAATTAGAGCTTGCCAGAATACAACTTGAACAGTCTAAAACAGAACTAGAGAAAGCTAAAATAGATTTGGAGATGAAGAAATTAGAGTCTTCCCATTCACAGAGAGAGCAGGGTGGTGTAAGAGCTTTTGATGTTACTAAATACATTCGCATGCTACCCATTTTTGAGGAGAATGATGTAACTGGGTATTTCCAGACCTTTGAAAAAATTGCAAGACACTCAGAATGGCCAAGGGAGAAGTGGGTAATACTCTTACAAAGTGTACTTAAGGGAAAAACTCTGACAGCCTACACTGCACTCTCTGTTGATGAGAGTAAGGATTACAACTTAGTGAAAGAGATAATTCTAAAATCCTATGAACAAGTACCTGAGGCTCACAGAATTAAATTTAGAAATCATTGGAAAAGCAATTCCAACACTCATGTTGAATTCCTGTATGAGAAAACAAAAGCACTAGATAGGTGGCTGCATTCTAGGGAAATTCAGGGAAATTATGATCAGCTGTATGAATTAATGCTGTCAGAAGAGTTCAATCGCACCATTAGTAAGGATGTAGCTGCATATTTTGCAGAGAAAGGTACCACTGATGTTAAGAGGGCAGCCACCCTTGCAGATGAGTACATGCTAATCCGAAAAGTAGGAATTAACCCCAATCACAACAGAAAAAAAGGCAACACAAACTGAAACAATAAAGTCTCCCCACAATAGTGTTACACCTACTCAAAAAATTACACCCCAGACTAAGACTCCTTCCTGGACACGCAACAAAATGTACTATAACAAGATGAATAACACAAAAGATAAAGAGACTAGGAAATGTCACTACTGTGGGAAGATAGGACACCTAGCTTATGACTGTTATGATAAAAAGAGAGACATGGCAAATAGTCAGGGTAGTTACAGAAAAAGTTTTAAACCAGTGGCATTTGTTTCTACTAAGGGACATGTAGCAAGAGAGAGAGAGAGAGAGAGGAGGAAGAGGCTTTTGCTGATTTTGTTTCCCTGGGCAAAGTTGGGAAGGACAGCAACTCACAGACTATTAGGATCTTGAGAGATACTGGTACTGCACAAACACTCCTGAAGAAGTCTGCACTAAACGAAGTAGCAGATGAGGGGAAATACATCCTGCTACAGGGCATTGATGGTAGTCTTTCTGTTCCACTTGTGCAGGTGGAGCTACAAAGTGAATTAGTAAATGGCAGTGTCACTGTGGGACTCGTGGAGGAGTTACCTGTGCCTGGGGTGGACATGCTCCTTGGAAATGATTTGGCTGTGGGCAATGTCAAGACTTCTCCCATTGTCGTGGCTAGGCCCACGCAATGTAAGGGTATCGAGAGGCTAGTGACAGTCGAACCAGATTTATTTCCTGCCTGTGTAGTGACCAGGGCCATGGCACATTCTCAAGCTGATCATGGCTACAATTGGGATAACAATGAGGATAATGGGATAATAACGATGAAGGGGAAGTTGACTCGTTTGAGGAGCCTAGTCAATATGCTTTGGAGAACTTATTCACTGACATATCTGCAGAGGATGGTGAGGAGCCCCCGGATGCTGGTGATATTAACCCCAATGTTTTGCCCCAACTAAAATTATCTCAGTCCCAAAAAGTAGATCCTGGATTGCGGAAACTAATGCAGAATGTAGGAGGGCAACCTGATGCAGAATTCTTCATGTACAATGATGTCTTGATGCGCCGATTTATTCCCATTGATTGTGAGGTGGGTGATATTATGTGGAGGTCTGTGGAGCAGATCGTAGTGCCCTCATCTCATAGGAAGGAGATTCTGTCCCTGGCACATGACGGTGGAACGGCTGGACAGATGGGCGTGAGGAAGACACTGGCTAGGATCCTGCCCTGCTTCTACTGGCCAAATATCAAGAAGGATGTGAGTGAGTTTTGCAGGACCTATGATACCTGCCAACGTTTTGGTAAGCCCAACCAACCCATACCCGTGGCACCACTAATTCCCATACCCCATTTTGAAGAACCCTTCACCCGTGTATTGATCGGTATTGTGGGCCCTCTTCCAAAGACCACTACAGGCCACATTTACATCCTCACTCTTATGGACATGACCACACATTATCCCGAAGCTATCCCTCTTAGGAAAATTAGTCCATCTAACGTAGTAAAAGAACTATTAAACTTCTTCTCTAAGTTTGGCCTTCCTAAACAAATTCAATCTGATCGAGGGACAAATTTCACCTCAAAATTATTTTCGGAAGTAATGAAAGAATTGGGAATTGAGAAATTAATGTCATCAGCATTTCATCCCCAAAGTCAGGGAGCACTAGAAAGATTCCATCAAACATTGAAGTATACCTTGAACAAGTTTTGCATGGAAAACTCGCCAGATTGGGACAAGGGACTGCCCTATGTATTGTTTGCCATCAGGGAGTCACCAAATGAATCTTTGGGATTTAGCCCATTTGAATTAATGTTTGGTCACAAAGTAAGAGGACCCATGAGGTTGATGAAAGAGGAGTGGATGAATGACGGTGAGAGTTTAGGCTTACTGAAGTATGTGTCCGAGGTGAAAGATAGACTTAGGAAGTCCTGGGAATTGGCTGGGAAATGTTTGGACAAGGCTCAATCCTCTATGAAGGTGTGGTACGACAAGAAGGCCAGAGCTCGTGTATTCCAACCAGGTGATGAGGTTCTGATTTTAATGCCTCTACAGGGTCAGCCTCTCGCAGCGAAATTCCAAGGGCCTTTCACAGTGAAAAAGAGGCTGAATGAGGTAAACTATGCGATTTAAACTCCAGAAAAAAGAAAGAAAGAACGAATGTGTCATGTCAATCTTATGAAATTGTACCATAAAAGAAATAATGTAGTTGCCCCAGTTTTAAATGTATATGTAAAGGAGATGGATACAGAAACTGAGAGCAGAGACTTGGGTGAATCATGGTATGATGATTCGGACATTCTGGATACTGTGAATGAGAAACTGGGACATTTGGACGATGAAAAAAGAGGAAAATTAATGGGTCTTCTTATTTCCTACAAAGATGTATCTAGAAATGCCCCAGGGAGGACCAATGTGTTAATGCATTATGTGGATGTGGGAGAAGCAAATCCCATTAAATTGCGTCCGTATCGTGTGCACCCTCAAAAGGCTACACAGATCCGTAAGGAATTAAACTATATGTTGTCCCATGATTTGATTGTACCTTGTGTGAGTGAGTGGTCATCACCTGTAACTTTGGAACAAAAGCCAGGATGGGTCTCCCAGATTCTGTATAGACTTTCGCAAAATCAACGATGTAACCAGAGCAGATAGCCTACTTATCCTATGCCTCGTGTTAATGAGTGCATAGATGAAATAGGGTGTGCAAAATTTATAAGTAAGCTAGATCTTCTTAAAGGTTTTTGGCAAGTACCTTTAAGTGAAAGGGCTCAAGAGTACTCATGTTTTGTTACATTGGGAAAGTCGTACAAATGCAAGGTATTGCATTTTGGAATGAAAAATGCTTCAGCCACATTCCAGCGTTTGATGAATATTGTCACTCTGAATTTAGAAGGCTGTGTTGCATATATAGATGATCTCATTGTTTATGGAAATTCATGAGAAGAACATTATTGCCGTCTTGAGAAAGTGTTGGAAACATTAATGGAGGTAAATTTGGTAGTCAAGTTAAGTAAGTGTGAATTTGTAAAAGCTAAAGTAGAGTACTTGGGATACATAATCGGTCAAGGTACTCTTGTTCCCCCTCATGCCATGGTTGATGCCATTTGTAGCATGTCTCCTCCAGTAGATCGAAAGGGGGTGCAACGACTGCTGGGTATGGTAGGCTATTATCGGATGTTCATCTTAAATTTCGCTGATGTCGTGGCGCCTCTTACTGATATACTGAGGAAGAATGTAAAATTTATATGGTCACTAGAATGTCAAAATGCTTTCAGCCAACTACAAACTATTCTGTCAAACTCTCCCATATTGATGGCTCCAAATTTTGATAAGCCATTTAAACTTGCTGTGGTTGCCAGAAATATAGGTGCTGGAGCTGTTCTTCTGCAAGATGATGAGAACGGTATAGAACATCCAGTTTCTTACTATAGCAATAAATTTAATTCTTCTCAGAAAAATTATTCAGTGATAGAAAAAGAGTTACTATCATTAATTCTTGGTTTGAAACATTTCGATGTATATCTCAACCCTTCAGGAGAACCCCTTACTATCTACACTGATCATCATCCCTTAAAATATCTCAATAAATGTAATAATCATAATCAAAGATTGACTAGATGGAGTTTATTCCTACAAGAATACAAATTGAAAATCATTCATATTAAAGGTAAATTGAATGTGTTGGCTGATTACTTGTCCAGGGTGTAGGAGGAAAGATAGGTTGACTGTATTTATGTTACAAAATGTTTTAGGGATATAGATTTTTCTTTGTCAAATTTTCTTTAAAGGTCAGAGCCACTGGACTATTATCATAGTATTGTTATTAAAGCTAATGACTTATTATATTGCGCTGATATCATGTAGATGTTAAACTTCAAATCTGACATGTATTCCTTAGTCATACTGTATATGTTTAAGTTGATCTTATATTGAGTTCTGATGTATATTAGTATGTGCTAAGAAAGATTCATTATCGTGTCTAGAGATAGCTTATGTATAAATTGACCATATGATTAAGTTATTGTAGATTATATGTTGTGTGTCTTACTAAGGAATGCCTCCAGCTGAGTGCAGGGTTGCCAATTTGTCGCTTGAGTTTCATCTGGCAAGATTCAAATGTGAATGTAATTTTTTGCTTTGTATGAATTTATGAGATTTGGTATATATACCGGTATATACTGTAAATACTGTATATATATATATGAAGATGCCATAAAACACTTAAATTCTGGCCTACCAACCATTTTCATTTGGGGCAGAGAAAATCTTGTTACTTTCAATGCTTCCAAAACCCAATTTCTCCATTTATCTACCCGTAAAGAACTCCCACAGGACTATCCCTATGTTTCAACAATACACAAATCAATCCTTCATCTTCTCTCAGTATTCTAGGAATCTCTTTCTCTCCTGATTTCACTTGGAAAGACCATATTACAACCCTTGCTAAAACACCTTCCCAGAAGCTGGGTGTGCTCAAATGCCTCCGGGGGTTGTTTACCCCTGCACAGCTTCTTGCTCTGTACAAGGGCACAGTGCATCCATGTATAGAGTATTGTTCGCATGTGTGGGGAGGATCATCTCACACCACACTCCTAGACGAAGTAGAAAGGAAAGCCTTTCGTATCATTAACTCCCGCCCACTCAGCAACTCTAATCAATCTCTCTCTCTTCGGCGCAATGTTGCACCTCTCTCGCTATTCTACCGCTATTACAATAATCAATGTGTCTTAGAGCTCTCTCAGTGTATGCCACATCCTCTACGTAGAGTACGTAGCACCCGTCTTGCAACACAATCCCATCCCTACTCTGTGCAACTCTCCAATCCAAGAGTGAAACGATACTCTCAAACCTTCTTCTATTCAACAGCTGAGCTCTGGAATTCTCTCCCTGAATTCATCTTCCCCTCATCCTATTACTTAAATTGCTTCAAAGTCTGTGTGTCATGACATTTTGGCTCAAACGTTCCTTGATTTTGGCCGTCACTCTTTCAACTGGGAAGGCACTCGTTGCGGTCAGTTCTGCCTTTTATCCCCCTCATCAACATAGAAAAAAACAAATATATTATTTGGTTTTATACAGTACATCAGCATGTGGACCACGATAATGAAATCTCATATTATACTCTGTTGCTATATAGTGTATGCCCTTGTGTAATTTTGTGTAAAATGTTTGTTAAAAGTGAACTACTCCTTGATTTTGCATTATTATATGATAATGATTAACACACAAATTGGGTGGAAATTTGTTCTCAAATTTTAACAGTGGGTAAATTAACCAAATCCAAGATGGCCACCACAAAATTCATAAAATATACTTTTTGCCAGATCATTACAACCAGTTAAGATAAAAACATGAATGAAAGGTTGTTTTATATGTGTTTATACATGTGGAATCTGTTTTTACCATCTATAGATCAACATATTGAAATTAAACCAAGATGGAAGCCGTATATGTGCAAAAATTAATGGTCATTGGCATACAATTTTGTACTATAGACTGTACTATATGTTTTACACTATGTTTTGTACTATATACTTTCCAATTTGCTGTTATTTTTTGTTGCTGGCAATAATTGTTTGTATAATTGTATCTTTTCTATCTTTGCAGGGACCCTGAAGGACCATAAGGTGGACGAGCAATCTTGAAGAACCATGAAGAATCCTAGTGTAGTGTACAGCTCAAGAAACATTGATCACACATTAGAAGATCCTCCATTAGAAAAGAAGTTTAAAACTGAGTGTGGACTTTTCTTCATTTGCCAAACAAAAGGACCTAGAGACTACACAAACTATATTGAAAACCCATCAGTTCAATCCATTGACAAACTGATCACAACGACCAGTGAACGTTGTGGGTATGGTTAATCAGAATTGGAGCCCCTGAATAGTAAACTTAGACATGGCTCCTCAACCGATGAACTGTTAAAAAATTGTATTTCTTATCATAAAAACTGTTACAAAAATGACACCCATAAACATGCTGTCGACAGTGCACGGGCTAGATTTGAGAAAGGGACAAATTCAGGAGATGTCACGACTATACGTAAGAAGAAGAGAGGACGACCTTCTGCCTGTGATTCAACAATGGTTGCATGTAGTACAGCTTCCCAGAGGAATGTCAGAGAACACTGCTACCAAAAATACAAATGTTTATTCTGCCAGGAAGATGCAGGGAGTAAACTTCATGATGTAACATCTATAAATATGGGTGCCCAGATAACAAACATTGGACTAGAAACAAATAATGAAAGCCTACGTGTCAGATTAAGCAGTCTTGTATGTTCGTCTGATCCATTACAAGCAGTTGCTGAGGACATGAAATATCATTTGCCATGTTTAGTTAAGGCTAAGCGAGGTATTGATAAAGCTAAACAACCACAAACAGCCACTGTTAAGTTTGGTCAGCTCTTATCAGACCTTCAGCTCCTTGACATTGTTGAAACCGAGTTAAATGATGACAGTAAGGATGTCGTAATGAATATGAACGATATTCACCAAATGTACATCCAGCTGCTTGATGATAATGAGCTCTCAGTACCAGACAATCCTCGATACAAGCCATATCTTAAACAACTGATCCTAGATAACATTTCAGATGTTCATTTCAGCAGACCTCCAGATAAAACAAAACCTGAACAGATTATTTTAACCAGAAATAAAGATCGTCTGATAGCAAGTGCCGTAACGGAAGATGATCTGAAGGTGAATCTGAAAGTGCTATTGAGAGCAGCAAAGATACTGAGAAGGGATATCGCAACCTCCTGCCCATGGAAGTTTCATGGAACATTTGCTGATTATGAACCACCCACATTGCTCAAGACGTTTTGTAAGTGTGCTGTTCAAGGTATAGGAAGAGTCAAATCTACAGTCAAAGAACAATCTGTCAATCAAAGTGCAACTGTGCTGGCACAACACTTTGTGGGGGCTTACAGATCTGATCGACAGGTGTCAAACAGCACCAAAAATACTGATGGAGCTTTCAGACAACACTTTGAAACTCCACTCAGTGTTGGTTTAGCTCTTGACATACACAAAAAGAGAAGATCCAAGGTCCTGGTAGAGGAACTTGGAGGGCTAGCTAGACCTTGCCATCTCATATAAAAAGGTCATGGAAATAGAAACTGGCATTGCAAATGTTGTCCTGGAGAACTCATTGGGAGGAGTGTGCCTACCACCTTGGCTGGTGAAGAACACATTTGTCTGGTTTGCATTAGACAACATTAATTTTCTGGAATCAACCCCTTGTGGCATGGACACCCTCCATGGTACGGCAGTAGCAGTACTGTATATCAATCTGTAACACATGACGAGTCACCAATGACGACACCAATATAAATTGACTGCTCAGGAAAGGGCCAAACCTTAGATGACATTGTTCCCTGCAAAATGCTGACATGTAAAATACCAGAGCCCAAACAACAGAAGCGGGAATGCAAACTAAGCACAGAAAGTCCTATGACAGATCTCAATACAAAGACAGATCTAGCATGGGTAATTGGGTGCTTGGAATTCAATGAAGAAGACGAAATAGACATCAGACTCAATGCTGCAGGGACATGGGGAGCATTCAATTCGTTGTTGTCCTCTTCCAATGACAAGACCAATGTGGCACCTTTGCTCCGCTTACCACCAACAGTATATGATACTCTCTACACTGGTCTCATGAGAGCACATGATATACAGTAACAACACATGTTATGGGAAGTGAGTCAATCAGTGCGATGACCCTTGATTTGCAGTTGTACAATATGGCAATGAAGCTGTGGGTAGAGAGAGAGGACATCAGGAAACGGTTCCTTTTTCGGCCTGGTGAACTCCATGTTATGTTCTGGGCATTGCCTGCACTGGGGAAATTTGTAGAGGGTAGTGGTATTGATCAGGCATGGATGGAGGCTGGACTGTATTCATCTACAACTGTAACCCAAATTTTAAGTGGAAAACACATGTACCGCTCTCTGGAAGCACACATGGTCACATTAATTGCCCTTTACAATCTGTACTTTCAAAGTTTCTTGACAAAAGATCCTGAGGAAAGACCAATATTGTACTCAGCATCTACTCTGCTTGGCGAGGCGTACCACAGAGACATAAACCAAAGCACAGAGAGTAGGAAGGATCTATGTGATGCTGTCAGAGAACTGATAGCTGTATTCGAGTCCAGAGATATTATGAAGAAGCTTGCCGAATTTGAAGGAAATGCAAACAAGATGCAACACTTCATTCTAAACTACATAAAACAGTTTCAAACGATCCTCCAATTTGTGTGAAGCACCAGGCAGCGATGTATTCTGCTGCACACGGAAAGAATAGAGTCTCTTACAAAGTATTTCTTTGCTCATGATCATCAAAACTATGCTCGCTTATTCCCTCTGTACATTTCAACAATGCAGGAAACTGAAAGGCAACATCCAGATCTCTGGGCAGAATTCAGGAAAGGAAACTTCTGTGTGACAAAAGGTGTGGCTGGCTTCACTTCAATAGCTCCAGACCATGGGACTGAGCAAGAAAACCGGACACTAAAAGTGATTGGAGGAATAGTAGGATTAACCCAAAATGAGAAGGCACTTGATAAGTTTTTGCTGATAGCACCAGAGCTCTCCAAGTTACTACATAAATTTGCAACAGAATATGGTATTGACAACAATGACAAAAGAACACAACATCATGAAATCACAGATGGTAAGCTCTCTCAAATGATGAAGAATGCTCAGAAACTGACAGATATATTCTGGGAACACGTAGACCCGTTCATAGCTGCTGAAGATGAGGATGAGATTTACAACCTTCTTATAAAGGAAGTTGTGACTGAAAAAGTATCAAAAGACATCTTGGAACGAGACCAGATTGGACAACGTATGTTTGTGGAATTTGTAGCCGAACGCCGAACAGAAGGACGACTTTGTGTGTGGGACAAAATTACAAAGAAGCTCAAAACATTCAAAATCTCAAATGCCATGATAGAAGTGAATGCAGACGGAAAGCTAATAAAGATCAAAGAGGAGCGTGGACTGTTGCAACGGCTCATTGTCATCTCAAGAAGTCGACCACAACTTAATCTGAAGGAATGCATTGGCACCTATGAATTTGGCATAGTACCACGATCTCTATTTGCATCAGATGGAACAGTCTTGTTAGCATATGGCAAAGCAAAAATACTCCACCAGCTTGAGCTCCTAGTCAATAATGAACAACTGGTCATGCACACTCCAGCCATAGAAACATCCACAACTAATACATCTGACAATGAAAATGTTGAAGAGATGGAAGCATCAGAAGTTACATGTGCCCCAGACATAGCAACAGAAGCCCCAGTAGAAAGTGATGACACCTTACCAAAGTATAAAGTTATAATTATCGATGGAATGGCCCTTGTGAATGCAATACCCACGACTGACCAAATCAAGACATGCAACGATTTTGCTCAAGTCGTTAATAACCAGCTCAGCAACATGGCCAGCAATTATGACGAAGTGAGGTTGGTATT
The DNA here is from genome assembly GCA_037953745.1 of Lithodes maja. Classification (NCBI taxonomy): domain Eukaryota; kingdom Metazoa; phylum Arthropoda; class Malacostraca; order Decapoda; family Lithodidae; genus Lithodes; species Lithodes maja. Next base: position 26,557 of record JBAKBP010021913.1, on the reverse strand, counting down.
CGACAGGTATCTCGTAACTTCCCTTAAAGAACAAATGAGGAGGAAACGGACAAAGGAGAAATGAACATATTACCATGGCAAGGACACTACTTAAATTCAGAATAATTATTTCTCTGAAGGATTTCCTCTCGAATATCAAGACAAAAACAGAACTTACAACTTACCTAGCTGCAAAGAGTACAGGTCATAGCAAGAGCCGAATAAACAAATTGGTTACATCAGGGACAGAAACCAAGGGCAACACTAGGTGTGGTGGAGTGGTCTTGCCACTGGACTGGTCACCCCAAGGTCCCGGGTTCAAATCCCGATGTGTCAATGGGAAGATATTATTGGGATTGAATATGTGCTGTACCTAGTATCAGTGCATTACCACAAAGCCCACCGAAATGCCAAAAACATACCCTCATTGTTCCCTGATTAAATAGCAGTGTATGAATATTCCCATATTCAAAATATGCTACAGGGGGACAATGCCTAGTGAGTTAATTACTCAATAGGTGGCATTCTGAGAGTGAGGGTCCGAGTCTAGGAAGTGAGACAGTGAAGCATAAAGGCGAAGCAGCCTCAGAAGTGGGACTGCTTCGAGCCAGAGTGGGCTACCAAGAGCCGCGTATCTGCGATGACAGGTTGGCGAGGGCTGGTTGAAGCTTGTGCTTCACTTGTCTTACTTCCTAGGATGGAACAAGACCTCACAGGCTTCACCATGTTGAGCGGTGAATGTGCAGGCTCTCAGCCTATGCCCAAGAGGGAGTAGTTGGAATATAGAAGAAGAAGAAGAACCACCCTTCTCACACACAATCAAGAAGAGGCAGACACCTTACTCCTGCTACATGCCCTTCATTTGACAAAAATGCAGAGGTTGTCATTGCATCCAGACACTGATGTTTTCCTTCTCATGGTCCAAATGAACCCAAACCTACCCCGTGATATAAGCTTCCTTACAGGGAAGGGAAACCTGAAAAAAAAAGTCCAACCAGTGTATGACAAGTTAGGAGAAAGGCATGCTTCAGCGATATTAGGCTTTCATGCTCTAACAGGATTGGACATGTCTGGACGGCTCACTGGGAGAACTAAACAGTGGTGCTTTAAAGTGTTCATGGCATGTGATGATGACATACTTAATCCCTTGGAATATTTAGGGTACTGAGACTTATCGCAAGAAGTATACGACCAGTTGGAATGGTTCGTCTGCCAGCTTTACAAGTCCAGAGTGTACACCAAAGTGAACGAACTTCGCTGGTTCTTGTACTCCAATCGCGCATCTGAGGGCGAGAGTCTTCCTCCATCGACCGGCTCACTAACATTGCATATTCAGCGGGCACATTACATAGCAATGATTTGGAGAAAGGCTGGAGAAAGTCATCCATGCCTCCCATCTCCTGTTAATTGTGGTTGGGAGTTTGATCCATCTAAACATCATTATGCTCCAGTAAGATGTATGAATCCTCCAGCCCCTGCAGCTGTGATGAACTTCGTAAAGTGTGGATGCAAACGTGGATGCAAGGGGAAATGTATCTGTCAGAATAACAATATGTTATGCACAGAAATGTGCTGCTGTGTGAACTTCAGCTGCAACAACCAAACTAACTCAAATAATCAACATTTAGTTATGAGAGACTTGGATGAGGATGAATGAGTTTATGATGAACATGTGTATATACCTAGATGGCTTTCTATTATAGAGTTAGTCTGTTCCAATTAGCTGTTTGAACAGTCAGATGACTATGAGAAACGTGGTTGAGGATAGATGAGTTGATGATAAAAATGATCATATATCTATTCATATTAACTATATAGAGCTTGTCTATTGAGATTTAATGTTTTAAGAAATATATATATTTTTATTTCATGGTCCACTAATTGGACAGCCAATTGCCACTTTATTTACACATACAGTATATGGCAACCATTTGAGTTCCATTATTTTTTTATTAATCTATAGATGGCAAAATCAGGTTCCTTACTATTAAAATATATAAAAGACCTCTCATTTATGTTGTTATCTTACCTGGTTGCAAAAATATGGTATTAGGTATATATTTCATGAATTCATGGCGGCCATCTTGGATTTGGTCGATTTACCCACTGGTAGAAGTTGAGAAAAAAATTCCACAACATTTCTTTTGTAATCATCATCATAATATAAAGCATAATCAAGTGGGAGTTCACTTTTAACAAACATTTTACATGAAACCTTTTTCTTCAACATACACTAATACACTAATAGCTTTGTGTGGACCTTCTGATTATGTAAACTCCGAAATAGTATTTTATATATACGGTATATATATATATATTATATATATATACACAGCTCTCCTACCTCTCACACAGATCTCCTCTACCTCTCCCACAGCTTCCCTACCTCTCCCACAGATCCCCTACCTCTCCCACAGCTCCCCTACCTCTCCCACAGCTCTCCTACCTCTCCCACAGCCCTCCTACCTCTCCCACATCTCCCATACCTCTCCTACAGGTCTCCTAACTCTCCCACAGCTCTCCTACCTCTCCCACAACTTACCTTACCTTTAGATACCTTTAGATGTGTTCGCCGCTCTTCTAGCGGCACCAAGGAGCGCGACGTCCCTCGTTAGGGGTTGTGATTTGGTGCAGTAGACTGTTTGAAGCGACAGCTCGCTCCCTTGTGAGGATGGGCTCGTCTGGAACTGCTTTACCTCTCCCACAGATCGATCCCCATCCTCTCCTACATCTGTTTTATCTCTTCCACAGCTCTCCTTACCTCTCCAACAACTCCCCTACCTCTCTTGATATATCTCTCCCACAGCTCTCTCCTCCCTCTCCCACAGTTCCCCTACCTCTCCCATGGGTCCCCTACCTCTCCCATAGCTCCCCTACCTCTCCCACAGCTCCCATACCTCTCCCACAGCTCCCCTACCTCTCCCAAATCTCCCCTACCTCTCCCACAGATCCCCTACCTCTCCCACAGCTCCCCTACCTCTCCCACAGCTCCCCTACCTCTCTCACAGCTCTCCTTCCTCTCCCACAGTTCCCCTACCTCTCCCACAGCTCCCCTACAGCTCTCTTAACTGTCCCACAGCTCCCCTCCATCTCCCACAGCTCCCCTACCTCTCCCACAGCTCCACTACCTCTCCCACAGCTCCCTTACCTCTCCCACAGCTCCCCTACCTCTCCCACAGCTCCCCTCCATCTCCCACAGCTCCACTACCTCTCCCACAGCTCCCTTACCTCTCCCACAGCTCCCCTACCTCTCCCACAGCTCCCTCACCTCTCCCCTACCTCTCCCACAGCTCCCCTACCTCTCCCACAGCTCTCTTAACTGTCCCACAGCTCCCCTCCATCTCCCACAGCTCCCCTACCTCTCCCACAGCTCCCCTACGTCTCCCACAGCTCCCTTACCTCTCCCACAGCTCCTCTACCTCTCCCACAGCTCCCCTACCTCTCCCACAGCTCCCTTACCTCTTCCACAGCTCCCCTACCTCTCCCACAGCTCCCCTACCTCTCCCACAGCTCCCCTACCTCTCCCACAGCTCTCCTACCTCTCCCACAGCTCTCCTACCTCTCCCACAGCTCCCCTAGCTCTCCCTTACCTCTCCCACGGCTCCCCTACCTCTCCCACAGCTCTCCTACCTCTCCCACAGCTCTCCTACCTCTCCCACAGCTCCCCTACCTCTCCCACAGTTGTCCTACTTCTCCTCTACCTCTCCCACAGCTCCCCTACCTCACTCACAGCTCCCGTACCTCTCTCACAGCTCCCTTACCTCTCTCACAGCTCCCCTACCTATCTCACAGCTCTCTTACCTCTCCTACAGCTCTAGTCCTCCCCTCTCAGCTCCTCTCACCAGTAATCTTAGCCCCTTCAGTCCCTGCTCTCAACTTCATTACTCTCAGCAGTCCTTCTTTCTTCTCTGTGCCTCTCTCAAGAATCCTGCTTCTGCTCATTATCTCTTTGTCAACTTTCTTCCTTGCAGCGTCCTTGTGTGTACGTGTGTCATCTGTGTGTGTGGGTTTGTGTGTGTGTGTGTTTTAATACCTCTCTCTCTCTCTCTCTGTCGATAAGAAGACTGAGCTAGAGGACCAGTTGCGAGCTCTTGATCTCTATCCATTGGAGACACACACATTATAAGGTCAGCTAATTGAAGTTTTTAAAATGCTTAACCCAATGCCTGTGGGAGTTGTTCTGGAACACCATGGCAATTTACAGCAATCTACAGGCTTGTAAAGCCTCTTAAAGCCTGTCCGATCGAGTGCAAGGGAGTGGGAGCACGACAGGCCAAACGTCCTTTCCTCCAGCCAGCTGGCCGCGGCACTGAGGACTCTGTTAATGTGCTTGACAATGTGCATTATAGCAATTGTATGCTTCGCCTCAATATGAATACAACACGCAAACATGGCTGGAAACTAGAATTGAAAAGGTTCAGTACTAGTATTTGTGGAACTTGTTCACATATAAGATCTGTTCTACCTGGAACAAACTTCCTTCCGAAGTTGTAAAAAGTTCTTCAGTAGAGCAGTTCAAGAAGAGAGTAGATAGTATTTTGCACACTCTGTAATGAGTGTAGTGCACTAAACAGTCTCTCTCCTTCCACTTCAAGTATCTCCCCGGAATGGACCGCAAGGTCTCTGAGATACTACCTATTCCTTTTAACTCCTTATAACTCTCTCTGAACCAAAAGACCCTATGCATCTATATAACTTTCCATCTCCTCCCTGTTGCCATTCCTTATAGTATCTCTCTCTCTCACTCTCTCTCTCTCTCTCTCTCTCTCTCTCTCTCTGTGAAAACCAAAAGCTCCGCCCATTCCTCCATAAGTACTACACGTTCTTCCTCTGTGATCCCCTTCATTAGCAGCATCAGGTTGTCTTCATCATGGCTAACAACTCTCCTCTCAGGTTTAATGTACCTCGTCTGTGTTACTCATTACTGGGCAAGATGCAGGTACTTACGAAGCTAATTGTGCAACAGGATGCATAAGTTCACACACACACACACACACACACACACACACATACCCTCCCTACCCAAAACACATGAATTAAACACTAACTATGTCTATGTTTTGAGGACTTAGCAAATATGGATAATAAATAGACAAATTAAACTAAAGATCAATCGTAATCGATTGATATTAGATATGGGACAATTTAGGATAGTATTTATGTGTAGTGTCTTCCTGAAGGGCAAAATTACTGGTAACAAAAAAGGACTAAAATTAGATACAACACTTTGCTATGTTCGTCTTAGTGACTTCCCGGGTGTAGGAGGGGGACTTAACGAATTTTCGCTTCTCGTAGGTGATGGGGTTATATGTTATGATAGCTCATTAGGGGTTTTATTGGCCAATCTCACACCCCAACCTTTAAGAGAGGTAGAGGTGATTCTCGTCTTCGTACTGCTACTCTTCTTGGCCGGTCTCACACCACAGCCTTTAATGTTGGTAGAGATAAATCTCGTCTCAGGTGCCGTTCTCACACAAGGCTGGCCAGCATGGTGCCTCACACGGTTGCCATGCAGTATCACGCTTGGCTGGGGGAAAATCCCAATGTTGTGCCAGTGTCACACTTGGCAGCGATCAAACAATAGGGTTAATCAAAATTGAACTTCAGAGGCTATCGCCCCTATTGGATTATTAACCCTTCTTTAGCGGAAGCAGACTTAAGTCCGCCTCTAAAAATCTGGACTATGTGGCGGGGGCGGAATTTTGGCGCAATATTGGCTCTGAGAGAGAGCCGAGCGGTGGGAGGAGCATAGGTTACCTCATGACCGCTCACCACCGTTGCGACGGGCCTACTGACATGTACTCCACACTACTCCACCCTCTCTCCCTCGCTACACACGTAATTATGTAGCAAAATTATGTAGCGATTTTGCCCTTCGCTTGCACGATCGTTGCAAGACAACCATCGTAGAAGGATGGTTCGGGTGTCATTGGAAAGCTCAATTATCGCCCTTTCACAGATAGATAATTGTATTACACTCTGGCTCTTGTTAATGCATGAAAAAGAGCACGGAAACAAGGCCATTTATGGTATAAACCCCCCGCTGGGCGGTACGGTCAAATATACTCCTCCACCCACTCTTAAGGTGTTAAGCCAGCACTCTAAAAGTCAGGAATAACATCAGGACTGGAGCCCATTTTAAAGAACTCCAGGGCGGGTGCCCAACCCCGAAAAGGGTTGAAATAAGGGAGCTATCCCCCCGCCAAAGGCGGCTTTCTAGGGCCTTTCCTATCTGATGCTGAGAGGATTGGGTTCTAGTCATGTGGTGATGGACTGGTCTATCAGAGTGAGAACTGAGCGATCTCTGCCATACCCATAGCTTACTCTGACTGTTCCTTTTACTTATATATTCTCTTGATCTCAAGTGACGGCGTCTCTTCTGTGGATTGACCTCCCAATCTACCAAGATTGGAAGCCAAAGCGTCACATTTTCCCTTTGCCCCTCAACTTTCTCTTCTTAATTGCTGAGGGGCACAGAGCCCTGGGTGGGGCTTTGGTTTCCCGGGCGTTTCCGCACCATCCTCAGCTCCCCACCATGGAGTGGCTTCGGTCACCCAGGCTTTATTGTGGTAGGCAGGGAGGGTTCTGTGGGGCTGCTCGGTTATGGCCTTGACCTTGCTCGGGGTCTTGGGGCTGTTCGGCTGGCAGACTGGGGAATAACAACAACAACAACTCCAGTTTCTTCAACAATAGAGGGTGGTTGTTACGATATCACTGGTTAGTTGACTTCCATATTGTTCACTTTGCCTGCGTTGCCCTGTTTGATGACGTTGAGGTCTGGTTCTGCTGTTACTTCGGTGGTGGTATAAGGCATCTTGTTTTGGTGGAAGCTGTTCGGCGTGGAAAGGCACTCTGGGCCTCTGCTATGGTCTCGTTTATGTCCTGGCGTGGTCGCTGTGGTCGTGGTGACAGATCTTATAATTAATGTTGGCATTACAACAGTCTTAAGGTGATATGGGTAATTTTTCTGGTCCCCCTTCTCCCTCATGGTTAGCCCAATTTGTCGTCAGATTTTAACCCCTCGAGTACCAGCGACGCATGGTATGCGTCACCTATGCATGCAACGCTAAACCCCAGCGACGCATAGGGTGCGTCAGCGTTAATTACTCTTGTCCTATGGCACCTAGAAGGTTCAGATTTGTATGGGAACTGCTTTAGTATCCCACGCAAATTCTTTGACAACCTGCTGGGCCTGGAGTGTACATTTATTATAAATCAGCCAGTGCTCAGGGGGTTAAGATGTTCTACCCATTAGTTTGGCAATTTTAAGACCTTTTGCCCCATGTATTTGTCAATATTAAGACTTTTTGTATCATTTAGGTGTCAATTTTTTCCAGGCAAGCGATAACGAGCCTGTAATTTAAGAGGAACCGGCCTTCAGCTGGAATATGTTTTTTTCGAAAAATTTAAAAATGTATCTTGGAAGAGGGTCTGGGGGGGGGGGGGGGGGGTTTATGCTTGATGGAGGTCTAGGGAGGAAACTAAACAATAATAAAGAGATACTGAAATGAGCAAATAAATACGCCCATCCTCCCTATATATGGATAAAGATAAGAATGGGACGAAAGGTTTTACATCTCCCAACTATTGGAGCAAACGTCTTAAAATCTGAAAACCTAATGGGGATAAAGATGAGGGAGAAGGTGGTCAATGAACACCCCTAGAGAGAGAAAGAGAGAGAGAGAGTGAGAGTGAGAGATGGAGAAAGCAAAATAGTTACAAGGAGTGACAAGAAATACTTAGTATCTCAGAGACCTTGCGGTTCATTCCGAGGAGATATATAAAGTGAAAGGAGAGAGACTGTTTTGTGCACTACACTAGTTCCAGAGTGTGCAAAATATTATGTACTATGTTCCAATATACATGTGTATTCGTATACATATAATCGAGCTAACGTATAGAAACTTTATACCTATGTTATACTACTCTGACCGTTTTAAGAGTTTTCATGCAGAACCTTCCAGCACTCTTGGATGTTGGGTCTTTAATGTTATGTTCCAATATACCAGTGTATACGTATACATATCATTGGACTAACGTAAGGGGGTTGATTTGACGCAAAGTCTCTTAACTGTCCTGACCGTTATAAGAGTCTTTCAGAAACTGGTGGATGAGTTGATTTGGGCCTTTTACACATACGTATCTTAGGCCAGTGCCTGAGATCACGTACCATAAGGATTCTATATGCAAAGTGCCATTATGCATAAAGCTACGGTACCTCGCAGAGCCCTACCTTCCAAAAGCTAATTGCCAGTGCATGAACTTCTGAAAGGGTTCAAAGAGGTCGGTTTACTAGCAATAAAATGCATGTCAAAACAGCATTCTTTATTGACAGTAATTCCTGGTAATCGAGGCAGAAGAACTAATATTACGTTGCCCCCAGTGGGATCTAATAATGAATTCCTTTGATGAGCCAAGATCTAAAAATCCTGGATAAACCTTTATAGCCAGTGCTGTAAGTATTTATCCAGTATAAACCCAAATCTTCCAGCTATTAATGATCTTCCAGTGAAAGATATTTAATAGCTTTCCAACTGTGTAGATCTTAACCTCGACTGTCATAGTCTTACCTCGTTTGACATTTCTCCAGGTGGCCCTTCTCCGAGTAAGAAGGACATTTTTTTTTTTTTTTTTTTTTTTTTTTTTTAAGAGACAAATGAACGGAGGAAGGAAAAACACAGATAAAACAAAAAGGTTCATGTGCCTAAAGGCATCCTCCATTCATAAAATGTTTGTAACAACTGGATTTAAACATTTGTAGATTGTAAGTTTGTGGAAAGCAAATCGAGGGAAGTGAATTCCAAAGAGTAGTAGCTCTGGGGATAAATGAATTCTGATAAGCAGAAGTTCTGCATTGTGGAGGAGAAAGTGTAAATTCATGGGCGCTCTCAGCTGCCCTAGTTCTACGGGGAAAGATGTGGAGAGGCGGCACAATTGAAGCAAGTTCCTCGGAACAATTGCTGTGAAAATATCTAGATTGTAGAACCTGTGCGGGGAGGAGGCCCTGGGGCGGCTGGGGTAGCCCCTCCTGACTTCCCTCTCATGGTGGTGATGCGCCTTGGAGGAAGAAGGGCGCATCGAGGTGTGGTGTGTATGCAAGCATTTGTTTGTCTTGCTTTCCTTTCTACTTTTTCCTTTCTTCCTAGCTTCAGGGTTTTGTATCGTTACCATGATATCCTTGCCAGGTGTTGGAGGGGAGTGCGGGAGTTATGGAGGTGACTCTGGCGTATCTTGGTGGTGTGGTGGTTATGGCTTCCTTTCTCGGGGGTGTGGTGGTGTGCGCGGGAAAACTGTTTGGCGGTAGTGGCGTGGTGCTTGCTTTCTCCATTATTTTATATATATTGTTACGGCTGGATCGGCAATACATATTCGGGATTCTTGATCGTAGGACAGAAATGGCTTATGTGACAACGACACGCTCGATTCCAGTCCCAAATACTATATGCTCCAGACAACAAAAGCACCAACGCCCTACAGAGTTATCGTCTATGGTAACGAGGTACCTTAACTCGGCGAAAGTGTACAACAGGGGTAGGCTATGAGGCTAAACTCCCTCAGACATTTATAGGTTACGTTATTACTAAAGAAATGCAATACTCAAGAAACTACGTTAATATTAAGCCTCTAATAATGTAGAATAGAAGCAGGCTAAAGGTATGACAGTGAAATGCTAAATGACAAATGTACACGCCTACTTGAAAGCGCGTGCACTAGAATAACTGTCCCCTACTAACATGCACTAGCATGTAGCATACAAGATGTTCATGATCCAGTAGATACCTAATAATACACATGGAAGGAACATAAATAGTAGTCACTTATTGTAATAATGAATCTATACTTGGAATAACTAAAAGGTTGCAGGCAACAGTACTGCGCCGGTAGCCTACTACCGCATAGGCTACTTCGCTTCTCTCACTCTGTCTCCCCTCTGAGTCCGTATGCGCCCTACGCAACGGAACTCCGGACACAGCAGCAAAACGACAGTGCAGTTAATTGATACATGAAAGTATTAATAGTGTTGTCTTGTGTGTGAGTAATGTGTATTGTAAAGTGTTACATACATAAACTTAAAGAGAGCTGCAATGCATAGTAAAATAAAGATATAACCCACTCATCATCCCCATGTGTTCTAGCTAGCAGGCCAAGTCACAGGAACAACGAGTCCCAGCACCGAAAGCGAGAACCCAGGAAAAGACTGTAGAGAACACAAGGACAGATAAATTACGTTACTCTACTATACCGGCACTACGAGCGAGCTGTAGTCTCTGGTACTACACTCGCTCCTGGCTCGGCAGGCAAATCAAGGCTAAGTCCTCGCCCCTCCACAGACAACTCCTGGGCATGGTCGGGCTCTTACACATGGCACTAGTCTAGTCACAAATTGGATGATGAGCTGGGCATATAACTCGTGAACATGTAGAACGTTCACCAACTATCCTCATCAAGAAGATCGCTGTTCACATTAACCCCTTAAATCTAATACATGTAAATATATGCTTGTCCTAAGAGTAATACGAGAGGTGAGTGCTGAAACTCCTTTAGGACCTCAAGGGAAGGGTATGCATTTAAATAGAGAGAAGAATGAAATGAGAGTAATGTCGTCAGAGAGAAAGAGTGCAACCGTGAGAAATTGGGAGAGAGGGCAAGGGATGTTAGAATCTCAAAGGTTCTAGGCAACCTGATCATGGAACACACAGCGAGCCTCCATGCAATGTGCAGTACGACAACATGGGCAGCCAGGCAGCAAATGCAGGCGGCAATGTACTACCAACCCTGTCGCACCTAGCTATAAGCGCAGGGCTGCCAACCGGTCCATACGTCTGGCAACCACCACTCCGGCAGCGTGGCGCACCGCTACCCTCTCGCTCTGAAGTCTAACTCACTCTCTCTCTCTGAATTCCCACTGTCTTATCTATCAACTTCTCTATTGATACTACATATTAAATGGAAGGTCTCGACATGGCTTAAAACAAAACCCACCACTGGTTAGCAAATGACGAGACCTTTGCAGAGATACAAAGAACATAGTTATACGTTGTCACACTCAATATAAGCAGCCAGCACGGTACACGGACCGTGACGGTACAGTGGAGTACCAAGGAGTACAATCAGGTTGCGTTGCTACGCACTGGGCGTTACAGCCCCCCCAAGATTTTAGATAATCGACCTTAGAAGCATTATCAAAATCTGACAGGCAACCAACCGACCTGCTACCCTTAGCTGCCACTAATTGCAAAAGGTGCACAACAACTGAAGTGTGAATTATACATAAAACACAATATCGCATGCATCATGCTACAACAATAAAGACTTACAAAACTAAAAAAAAATTTCTCGTTTATTTTATTGTTTTATAATCTTTTTGGACGGCGTTATGATAGCCTAATTTTACTCCTGCTCAACCCACACACCGTGCACGACTATCCTGGATCATCAACCCTTGATAGACAATCTGCTATCACGTTCTCACTCCCGGCAATATGCTGAATGTTGAGATTATACTCTTGGAGCATTAGGGACCACCTGGTCAACCGCATATTCCGATTGTGAAACTGATTTAGGAATTTCAAGGGATGATGGTCCGTATAAATCGTCACTACCGGGCCGTAGGCTGGAACATAAACTTCGAAATGTTTGAGCGACAAAACGATAGCAAGAAGCTCCTTCTCTATAGTCGAGTAATTCCTTTGTGCCGAATTAAACTTGCGAGAAAAGAAGCTCACTGGGTGTTCCAAGCCCTCGGAATCAGTCTGCAGTAACACTGCCCCGGCACCCACACCGCTGGCATCAGTCGCCAGCTGAAAACTCCTGGAGAAGTCTGGGGCTCTCAAAATCGGATGTGTACACAGCAGGTGCTTGACTAGGTCGAAAGCCCTCTGACACTCCGCAGCCCAACAGAACTTCACTGACTTCGACAGTAGATCAGTTAACGGTGCTAAGACAGTAGAGTATCCCCGGATGAAGCGCCTATAATAGCCTATCATACCTAGGAACCGCATGACCTGGCGCTTAGTGGTGGGCCTGGGAAACATATTGATAGCCTGTATCTTGCTCAGGGGGGGGCACACCCGGCCTAACCCGACCACGAAGCCAAGATACTGCACAGTAGCCTTTACAAACTCGCACTTCCTCAGGTTCACCACCAGCCCAGCATCGTGCAACTTCCCAAACAGGGTCTCTAAGTGCCTTAGGTGATTTTCAAAATTGTCATCATACACTATCACGTCATCAAGGTAGACCGTGCAGTTAGGGATTTCGTCACAAATATCGTTCATCAGGTTCTGAAACGTGGCAGGTGCGTTCTTAAGCCCATAAGGCATTACGTTACATTGGTAGGTCTTGCCATCTACCACAAAACCACAAACTTGCTTAGCTCGGTCCGACAGGGGTACTTGCCAGTAGCCTTTTACAAGATCAATTTTAGTAAGGTACTTTGCATTCCCTATCTTGTCCACGCTGTCGTCAACTCGAGGCAAAGGGTAAGGGTTGGTAGTGGTCAAGCCATTTAGCCTACGAAAATCTATGCAGAACCGCACCTTGCCGTCAGGTTTTGGCTGCAACGTGACGGGTGATGTCCACTTCACATAACCTTCAGTGATCATCCCTCTCTCAACCATGTACTTTAACTCCTCCCGTAAAGCTGGCAACTTTACCGGGGGCACACGGTAGGGCACTGACTTGAAGGGCACATTATCACCGACGTCCACGTCGTGCGTTACCTGAGTAGTGAGACCTGGGTGTTCGGCGAAAACAGAGGGGTATGACCTGAACAGGCCTAGGACAGCAGCACCCTGGTGCTCAGGCAGGTGACTTACAGCTTGCCTAGCCTCTTGTTCAGTATTCCCCGCCCACTGTTCCGCGGAAATGACACAGTCCCAGCTATCCTCCTCAGCAGCATGACTGTCCCCACCTCCTTCTCCACCCTGGCCGCTGCAGGCCAGCACAGGGACAGTGAGAGGCTCTGAGGGGCGTCTCACATACTCTTTCATGAGGTTAACATGACATAACTGATGTTTTTTTCTACGGTCAGGTGTTGCAACGAGATAATCAAGGTCGGACAGTTTCTTAGCCACCACATACGGCCCAATAAACTTGGCAGAAAGGGGGTGTCCAGGCAAAGGTAAAAGCAACATTACCTCCTGACCCACCGAAAACTCCCGAAGCTTCACCTTGGCGTCATACTGGTGCTTCATGACCGCCTGTGCATTAACCAAGTTATTACCTGCCGCTGCCATGCAACCTATAAGTCTCTCCCGGCTCTCAAGGATATATTTAAGTACAGACCCCGGCTTCTCTTCGCCCTCCCAGATCTCTTTCACCATACTTAAAGGTCCTCTCACATTATGGCCAAAGACTAGTTGATTTGGACTGAACCCCAGGCTCTCTCCTGGGACTTCACGTGCAGCGAACAGAACATACGGCAGACCCAAATCCCAATCAGTGTCATGTTCTGCACAGTAACAGCGTAGCATACTCTTCAGGGTCGAGTGCCACCGCTCCAAGACTCCCTGACTCTCGGGATGGTAGGCTGACGACACTACAGAACATATACCGTGCAACTGAAGGGTTTGCTTGAACAATTTGGATGTAAAATTGCTCCCCTGGTCTGACTGCACCTCACGTGGAAATCCATAACGGGAACAGAACAATAATAAGTTTTTAACAACTGCCTTTGCCGAGCCGTTTCTCATGGGGTATGCGTCCGGGTATCTCGTAGCCACATCCATGATTGTCAACAGGAATTTATTGCCACTACTAGTAGGCGGGAAAGGGCCAACCAAATCTACTACAACTTTGCTGAACGGAGGCCCGGTGACAGGTATGGGAAACAAAGGTGCCTTCGGGATTGTCTGGTTAGGCTTCCCCGTTGTCTGGCAGGTCGCACACCCAGCCACCCATGCACAGACATCAGCCTTGACCCCAGGCCACCAGAAAAACCTGCCCAATGCCGCCAATGTTTTTGTTACCCCCAAATGACCCGCCACCGGCACATCATGCGCCAGACACAATAAGGACTCTCTATACTTATTTGGAACAACCACCTGGTCTACTACCCTCGCACCGCCCTCCCACTTCGATTTGGGGTCTAGAAATCTGCGGTACAATATCCTGTTGAGCCTAAAGAAATCTCCCGGCTTCGCATCCCCATCTTCCTCCAACTCTATGGCACCATTGCTATAACGAGCTAGGCTAGCGTCTTGCAGCTGCTGCTCACTAATGTCCCTGGGCGTCAATGCATCAAGATGGTTTTGTAATAAGACATTACCCCGGCTAGTAGGCTCTACTGCCTTAGTGGCTCTCGCTACAGCTCTTGCCTCACGCGAAGTCTTACCCAACTCTGCCTTGTTACACACCATATCTGGGCCAGAGTCAACTCCCGTGTTTATTATAGGTCCAAGTACCGAATCACCGAGAAGTGCAGCAGAATCAATGTCCCTTTTCCTGCCCTTAGCAACCTTCTCCTGATCCTTCCTCCACTGTCCCCGAGGTTGAGTGCTAGGCTGTGCAGGAGCCGCAGAGCGAGATCGGGTTACCACACAGGCCATCTTATCCTGTTGGCACCTCCCAACCCATTCCCGATTCTCACCATCCACGTCGGCCGCCCTCTCGGCAACGACTAAGGGTGGAGTCCCGGAAGTGGGCACCGCAAAGTCGTTGCCGAGAAGAAGGTCGACGCCCTCAACTGGCAAACACTCAACGATCCCTACATCCAGCTCCCTGCACACCTCTCCCACTCTCAACTCCAACCTCACAAGTGGGTATGACCTCGTAGCATTTATACCCTGCACCACAACAACTCTGGCCGCATTTATCGGTTTCCCTGTGAAGTTCCTCAACAAAGTTTGCGAAGCCCCCGTATCCCTCAGCAAGTCAACCCTCCGTAGTTCACTCCCCCAGCTCACAAACCCGTGCCCCCGATGGCTACAGAAAGTGTCCCGGACAGGTGTCGAGCCTTCCGTACGCTTCTTTACCGCGTGTGCCTCAGCTGCTGACAACCTACCCCGGGCAGTTGCTGCAGCCTTCAGAGACACACCGATACTGTGAACCAATGACACCGGCTTAGCGGGAGTGTTACTAGGGCACTCACGTGAATAATGGCCTAGCTTCTGACATTTGTAACATTTCACATCCCCAATGGGCTTCTTCCCTTGTGCGGGCGAAGAAGGGGCCTGACCTTTAGTAAACGGGAGAGGCTTGTGTTTGTAGGTGTTATTAGGTGCAATGCATTTAGTGTGGTTATGTGTGTCATAGGATTTGTTATTATCGAAAACTCTGGTGGGTGGGGTATAGCGCCCCTTCTGCCCTGACTCAGCCCTCTGAGCGGCACCGCAACCACGAATCAATGATAATCTGAAGTCTGCCATCTTGGCAGCCTCCTCTACTGTCTTGGGACATTTTTCCTTAATGTTCAGCGTTAGATCGGTTCCAGTACATTTGTAAAACTGTTCCAGATAGAAAAGTTGCTTAATTTCCTCAGCCGACTCTGCGTGCTCGGACCGAAACCAGTTATTACATGCATCTGTTAAGTCCCGTGCGTGCTCCATAAAACTGACATCGCTCTTCTTATTCACGCCACGGAACTTCAATCTATAAGTTTCGGGTTGCAGTTCGTAGGCCCGGAGCACAGCCTCCTTCACCAGTCCATACACTATACTCTCGTCCAGTGACAGTGCATCGTAGGCTTTCAACCCCTTACCCACTAGACGTGATGAAACTAATGCTGCCCATTTAACCTCCGGCCAGTCATACTCACGACACTTCTTTTCGAAACGAGCAAAAAACTCAGTCACTGCTGTCTCATCAAATGCGGGTACTAACTTAATTAAATGCGAAAGTGAGTCTGTAACCCGGTGCCCACCACCGAGATGACGCCCCGTGGTCTCTACTCTAGACTTCTCGACATCCATTTCAGCCTGGTACCTGGTTGCATCCTGATTGGCTTGGATTCTAGCAACCTCTATGCGTTCTATACTAGCCTGTTGTATCTGAGTCTCCTGCAGCTTAAACTTAGCTAGTTCTAGCTGAAATAACATCTCAGGAGACAGGCCTGGGGGGGGAGAGCACAAAATGGGGGATCCACACCGAGACGTGTTTACGGGTAAGCCAGCTTGCCCTTGAGAACCCTCCTGCTGCATCGTGCTAAGACTCGCTGGCTGAGGGCCCAGCTCAGGGGTAGAGTGGAATGGAGGCTTGGAGGGAACCCCCCAAGACCCCACTCCACCCACCGCCCCATCGCCATCACCCAACAAACATGCCACCAAATTCTTCTTGGGCCAACTGTCAGGACAGTCCCGCCCCAAAACCGTGGCTAAACAGCGAAGACCGTAACAATCAATAGCCTGCAGGCGCTGTTCGGTCAAAGGTGTCTGCAAAAATGCCCGGGCATCCCTCTCTCCACTTATAACACTCCCTTCCCTAAACATCTGTTGTACTTGCTGGTTACTAGGCTGTACCGTGTTATCCTCCCCCGTAAATGATGAGTCATTAGACATAGTGCTGGTTATACAATTGCTGTTCATAAAAAAAAAGAAGTGCTTATTACTAATTGCAGTCTCGACTCACAAAATGTTAAAGATGCTTGAATGACTCTACTCTAGACACCCCCAACGAAACAATCTGCAAGTCCACCAATACAATAATGACACAATAAAAATTCCTCCAATATGCAAGAAACTTCTAGCCAGCTCTACTAGGTAGCATAGAATAGTTCTCCAAAAAACATGTGATAGGATACTACTGAATCTTGTGCAAGGTCGCCATTTTGTTACGGCTGGATCGGCAATACATATTCGGGATTCTTGATCGTAGGACAGAAATGGCTTATGTGACAACGACACGCTCGATTCCAGTCCCAAATACTATATGCTCCAGACAACAAAAGCACCAACGCCCTACAGAGTTATCGTCTATGGTAACGAGGTACCTTAACTCGGCGAAAGTGTACAACAGGGGTAGGCTATGAGGCTAAACTCCCTCAGACATTTATAGGTTACGTTATTACTAAAGAAATGCAATACTCAAGAAACTACGTTAATATTAAGCCTCTAATAATGTAGAATAGAAGCAGGCTAAAGGTATGACAGTGAAATGCTAAATGACAAATGTACACGCCTACTTGAAAGCGCGTGCACTAGAATAACTGTCCCCTACTAACATGCACTAGCATGTAGCATACAAGATGTTCATGATCCAGTAGATACCTAATAATACACATGGAAGGAACATAAATAGTAGTCACTTATTGTAATAATGAATCTATACTTGGAATAACTAAAAGGTTGCAGGCAACAGTACTGCGCCGGTAGCCTACTACCGCATAGGCTACTTCGCTTCTCTCACTCTGTCTCCCCTCTGAGTCCGTATGCGCCCTACGCAACGGAACTCCGGACACAGCAGCAAAACGACAGTGCAGTTAATTGATACATGAAAGTATTAATAGTGTTGTCTTGTGTGTGAGTAATGTGTATTGTAAAGTGTTACATACATAAACTTAAAGAGAGCTGCAATGCATAGTAAAATAAAGATATAACCCACTCATCATCCCCATGTGTTCTAGCTAGCAGGCCAAGTCACAGGAACAACGAGTCCCAGCACCGAAAGCGAGAACCCAGGAAAAGACTGTAGAGAACACAAGGACAGATAAATTACGTTACTCTACTATACCGGCACTACGAGCGAGCTGTAGTCTCTGGTACTACACTCGCTCCTGGCTCGGCAGGCAAATCAAGGCTAAGTCCTCGCCCCTCCACAGACAACTCCTGGGCATGGTCGGGCTCTTACACATGGCACTAGTCTAGTCACAAATTGGATGATGAGCTGGGCATATAACTCGTGAACATGTAGAACGTTCACCAACTATCCTCATCAAGAAGATCGCTGTTCACATTAACCCCTTAAATCTAATACATGTAAATATATGCTTGTCCTAAGAGTAATACGAGAGGTGAGTGCTGAAACTCCTTTAGGACCTCAAGGGAAGGGTATGCATTTAAATAGAGAGAAGAATGAAATGAGAGTAATGTCGTCAGAGAGAAAGAGTGCAACCGTGAGAAATTGGGAGAGAGGGCAAGGGATGTTAGAATCTCAAAGGTTCTAGGCAACCTGATCATGGAACACACAGCGAGCCTCCATGCAATGTGCAGTACGACAACATGGGCAGCCAGGCAGCAAATGCAGGCGGCAATGTACTACCAACCCTGTCGCACCTAGCTATAAGCGCAGGGCTGCCAACCGGTCCATACGTCTGGCAACCACCACTCCGGCAGCGTGGCGCACCGCTACCCTCTCGCTCTGAAGTCTAACTCACTCTCTCTCTCTGAATTCCCACTGTCTTATCTATCAACTTCTCTATTGATACTACATATTAAATGGAAGGTCTCGACATGGCTTAAAACAAAACCCACCACTGGTTAGCAAATGACGAGACCTTTGCAGAGATACAAAGAACATAGTTATACGTTGTCACACTCAATATAAGCAGCCAGCACGGTACACGGACTGTGACGGTACAGTGGAGTACCAAGGAGTACAATCAGGTTGCGTTGCTACGCACTGGGCGTCACAATATATATATATATATATATATATATATATATATATTGTGACGCACCCAGTGCGTGGCAACGCAACCTGGTTGTACTCCTTGGTACTCCACTGTACCGCCACTGTGTGGTACCGCTGTACCGCTGTACCGTGCTGGCTGCTTATATTGAGTGTGACAACGTATAACTATGTTCTTTGTATCTCTGCAAAGGTCTCGTCATGTGCTAACCAGTGGTGGGTTTTGTTTTAAGCCATGTCGAGACCTTCCATTTAATATGTAGTATCAATAGAGAAGTTGATAGATAAGACAATGGGAGTTCAGAGAGAGAGAGTGAGTTAGTTTTCAGAGCGAGAGGGTAGCAACGCGCCACGCTGCCGGAGTGGTGGTTGCCAGACGTATGGACCGGTTGGCAGCCTTGCGCTTATAGCTAGGTGCGACAGGGTTGGTAGTCCATTGCCGCCTGCCTATGCTGCCTGGGTTGCCCATGTTGTCGTACTGCACATTGCCTGGAGGCTCGCTGTGTGTTCCATGATCAGGTTGCCTAGAACCTTTGAGATTCTAACATCCCTTGCCCTCTCTCCCAATTTCTCACGGTTGCACTCTTTCTCTCTGACGACATTACTCTCATTTCATTCTTCTCTCTATTTAAATGCATAACCTTCCCTTGAGGTCCTAAAGGAGTTTCAGCACTCACCTCTCGTATTACTCTTAGGACAAGCATATATTTACATGTATTAAATTTAAGGGGTTAATGTGAACAGCGATCTTCTTGATGAGGATAGTTGGTGAACGTTCTACATGTTCACGAGTTATATGCCCAGCTCATCATCCAATTTGTGACTAGACTAGTGCCATGTGTAAGAGCCCGACCATGCCCAGGAGTTGTCTGTAGAGGGGCGAGGACTTAGCCTTGATTTGCCTACCGAGCCAGGAGCGAGTGCAGTACCAGAGACTACAGCTCGCTCGTAGTGCCGGTATAGTAGAGTAACGTAATTTATCTGTCCTTGTGTTCTCTGCAGTCTTTTCCTGGGTTCTCGCTTTCGGTGCTGGGACTCGTTGTTCCTGTGACTTGGCCTGCTAGCTAGAACACATGGGGATGATGAGTGGGTGATATCTTTATTTTACTATGCATTGCAGCTCTCTTTAAGTTTATGTATATAACACTTTACAATACACATTACTCACACACAAGACAACACTATTAATACTTTCATGTATCAATTAACTGCACTGTCGTTTTGCTGCTGTGTCCGGAGTTCCGTTGCGTAGGGCGCATACGGACTCAGAGGGGAGACAGAGTGAGAGAAGCGAAGTAGCCTATGCGGTAGTAGGCTACCGGTGCAGTACTGTTGCCTGCAACCTTTTAGTTATTCCAAGTATAGATTCATTATTATAATAAGTGACTACTATTTATGTTCCTTCCATGTGTATTATTAGGTATCTACTGGATCATGAACATCTTGTATGCTACATGCTAGTGCATGTTAGTAGGGGACAGTTATTCTAGTGCACGCGCTTTCAAGTAGGCGTGTACATTTGTCATTTAGCATTTCACTGTCATACCTTTAGCCTGCTTCTATTCTACATTATTAGAGGCTTAATATTAACGTAGTTTCTTGAGTATTGCATTTCTTTAGTCATAACGTAACCTATAAATGTCTGAGGGAGTTTAGCCTCATAGCCTACCCCTGTTGTACACTTTCGCCGAGTTAAGGTACCTCGTTACCATAGACGATAACTCTGTAGGGCGTTGGTGCTTTTGTTGTCTGGAGCATATAGTATTTGGGACTGGAATCGAGCGTGTCGTTGTCACATAAGCCATTTCTGTCCTACGATCAAGAATCCCGAATATGTATTGCCGATCCAGCCGTAACAAAATGGCGACCTTGCACAAGATTCAGTAGTATCCTATCACATGTTTTTTGGAGAACTATTCTATGCTACCTAGTAGAGCTGGCTAGAATTTTCTTGCATATTGGAGGAATTTTTATTGTGTCATTATTGTATTGGTGGACTTGCAGATTGTTTCGTTGGGGGTGTCTAGAGTAGAGTCATTCAAGTATCTTTAACATTTTGTGAGTCGAGACTGCAATTAGTAATAAGCACTTTTTTTTTTTATGAACAGCAATTGTATAACCAGCACTATGTCTAATGACTCATCATTTACGGGGGAGGATAACACGGTACAGCCTAGTAACCAGCAAGTACAACAGATGTTTAGGGAGGGGAGTGTTATAAGTGGAGAGAGGGATGCCCGGGCATTTTTGCAGACACCTTTGACCGAACAGCGCCTGCAGGCTATTGATTGTTACGGTCTTCGCTGTTTAGCCACGGTTTTGGGGCGGGACTGTCCTGACAGTTGGCCCAAGAAGAATTTGGTGGCATGTTTGTTGGGTGATGGCGATGGGGCGGTGGGTGGAGTGGGGTCTTGGGGGGTTCCCTCCAAGCCTCCATTCCACTCTACCCCTGAGCTGGGCCCTCAGCCAGCGAGTCTTAGCACGATGCAGCAGGAGGGTTCTCAAGGGCAAGCTGGCTTACCCGTAAACACGTCTCGGTGTGGATCCCCCATTTTGTGCTCTCCCCCCCCAGGCCTGTCTCCTGAGATGTTATTTCAGCTAGAACTAGCTAAGTTTAAGCTGCAGGAGACTCAGATACAACAGGCTAGTATAGAACGGATTAAGCTGCAGATACAACAGGCTAGTATAGAACGCATAGAGGTTGCTAGAATCCAAGCCAATCAGGATGCAACCAGGTACCAGGCTGAAATGGATGTCGAGAAGTCTAGAGTAGAGACCACGGGGCGTCATCTCGGTGGTGGGCACCGGGTTACAGACTCACTTTCGCATTTAATTAAGTTAGTACCCGCATTTGATGAGACAGCAGTGACTGAGTTTTTTGCTCGTTTCGAAAAGAAGTGTCGTGAGTATGACTGGCCGGAGGTTAAATGGGCAGCATTAGTTTCATCACGTCTAGTGGGTAAGGGGTTGAAAGCCTACGATGCACTGTCACTGGACGAGAGTGTAGTGTATGGACTGGTGAAGGAGGCTGTGCTCCGGGCCTACGAACTGCAACCCGAAACTTATAGATTGAAGTTCCGTGGCGTGAATAAGAAGAGCGACGTCAGTTTTATGGAGCACGCACGGGACTTAACAGATGCAGGTAATAACTGGTTTCGGTCCGAGCACGCAGAGTCGGCTGAGGAAATTAAGCAACTTTTCTATCTGGAACAGTTTTACAAATGTACTGGAACCGATCTAACGCTGAACATTTAGGAAAAATGTCCCAAGACAGTAGAAGAGGCTGCCAAGATGGCAGACCTCAGATTATCATTGATTCTTGGTTGCGGTGCCGCTCAGAGGGCTGAGTCAGGGCAGAAGGGGCGCTATACCCCACCCACCAGAGTTTTCGATAATAACAAATCCTATGACACACATAACCACACTAAATGCATTGCACCTAATAACACCTACAAACACAAGCCTCTCCCGTTTACTAAAGGTCAGGCCCCTTCTTCGCCCGCACAAGGGAAGAAGCCCATTGGGGATGTGAAATGTTACAAATGTCAGAAGCTAGGCCATTATTCACGTGAGTGCCCTAGTAACACTCCCGCTAAGCCGGTGTCATTGGTTCACAGTATCGGTGTGTCTCTGAAGGCTGCAGCAACTGCCCGGGGTAGGTTGTCAGCAGCTGAGGCACACGCGGTAAAGAAGCGTACGGAAGGCTCGACACCTGTCCGGGACACTTTCTGTAGCCATCGGGGGCACGGGTTTGTGAGCTGGGGGAGTGAACTACGGAGGGTTGACTTGCTGAGGGATACGGGGGCTTCGCAAACTTTGTTGAGGAACTTCACAGGGAAACCGATAAATGCGGCCAGAGTTGTTGTGGTGCAGGGTATAAATGCTACGAGGTCATACCCACTTGTGAGGTTGGAGTTGAGAGTGGGAGAGGTGTGCAGGGAGCTGGATGTAGGGATCGTTGAGTGTTTGCCAGTTGAGGGCGTCGACCTTCTTCTCGGCAACGACTTTGCGGTGCCCACTTCCGGGACTCCACCCTTAGTCGTTGCCGAGAGGGCGGCCGACGTGGATGGTGAGAATCGGGAATGGGTTGGGAGGTGCCAACAGGATGAGATGGCTTGTGTGGTAACCCGATCTCGCTCTGCGGCTCCTGCACAGCCTAGCACTCAACCTCGGGGACAGTGGAGGAAGGATCAGGAGAAGGTTGCTAAGGGCAGGAAAAGGGACATTGATTCTGCTGCACTTCTCGGTGATTCGGTACTTGGACCTATAATAAACACGGGAGTTGACTCTGGCCCAGATATGGTGTGTAACAAGGCAGAGTTGGGTAAGACTTCGCGTGAGGCAAGAGCTGTAGCGAGAGCCACTAAGGCAGTAGAGCCTACTAGCCGGGGTAATGTCTTATTACAAAACCATCTTGATGCATTGACGCCCAGGGACATTAGTGAGCAGCAGCTGCAAGACGCTAGCCTAGCTCGTTATAGCAATGGTGCCATAGAGTTGGAGGAAGATGGGGATGCGAAGCCGGGAGATTTCTTTAGGCTCAACAGGATATTGTACCGCAGATTTCTAGACCCCAAATCGAAGTGGGAGGGCGGTGCGAGGGTAGTAGACCAGGTGGTTGTTCCAAATAAGTATAGAGAGTCCTTATTGTGTCTGGCGCATGATGTGCCGGTGGCGGGTCATTTGGGGGTAACAAAAACATTGGCGGCATTGGGCAGGTTTTTCTGGTGGCCTGGGGTCAAGGCTGATGTCTGTGCATGGGTGGCTGGGTGTGCGACCTGCCAGACAACGGGGAAGCCTAACCAGACAATCCCGAAGGCACCTTTGTTTCCCATACCTGTCACCGGGCCTCCGTTCAGCAAAGTTGTAGTAGATTTGGTTGGCCCTTTCCCGCCTACTAGTAGTGGCAATAAATTCCTGTTGACAATCATGGATGTGGCTACGAGATACCCGGACGCATACCCCATGAGAAACGGCTCGGCAAAGGCAGTTGTTAAAAACTTATTATTGTTCTGTTCCCGTTATGGATTTCCACGTGAGGTGCAGTCAGACCAGGGGAGCAATTTTACAACCAAATTGTTCAAGCAAACCCTTCAGTTGCACGGTATATGTTCTGTAGTGTCGTCAGCCTACCATCCCGAGAGTCAGGGAGTCTTGGAGCGGTGGCACTCGACCCTGAAGAGTATGCTACGCTGTTACTGTGCAGAACATGACACTGATTGGGATTTGGGTCTGCCGTATGTTCTGTTCGCTGCACGTGAAGTCCCAGGAGAGAGCCTGGGGTTCAGTCCAAATCAACTAGTCTTTGGCCATAATGTGAGAGGACCTTTAAGTATGGTGAAAGAGATCTGGGAGGGCGAAGAGAAGCCGGGGTCTGTACTTAAATATATCCTTGAGAGCCGGGAGAGACTTATAGGTTGCATGGCAGCGGCAGGTAATAACTTGGTTAATGCACAGGCGGTCATGAAGCACCAGTATGACGCCAAGGTGAAGCTTCGGGAGTTTTCGGTGGGTCAGGAGGTAATGTTGCTTTTACCTTTGCCTGGACACCCCCTTTCTGCCAAGTTTATTGGGCCGTATGTGGTGGCTAAGAAACTGTCCGACCTTGATTATCTCGTTGCAACACCTGACCGTAGAAAAAAACATCAGTTATGTCATGTTAACCTCATGAAAGAGTATGTGAGACGCCCCTCAGAGCCTCTCACTGTCCCTGTGCTGGCCTGCAGCGGCCAGGGTGGAGAAGGAGGTGGGGACAGTCATGCTGCTGAGGAGGATAGCTGGGACTGTGTCATTTCCGCGGAACAGTGGGCGGGGAATACTGAACAAGAGGCTAGGCAAGCTGTAAGTCACCTGCCTGAGCACCAGGGTGCTGCTGTCCTAGGCCTGTTCAGGTCATACCCCTCTGTTTTCGCCGAACACCCAGGTCTCACTACTCAGGTAACGCACGACGTGGACGTCGGTGATAATGTGCCCTTTAAGTCAGTGCCCTACCGTGTGCCCCCGGTAAAGTTGCCAGCTTTACGGGAGGAGTTAAAGTACATGGTTGAGAGAGGGATGATCACTGAAGGTTATGTGAAGTGGACATCACCCGTCACGTTGCAGCCAAAACCTGACGGCAAGGTGCGGTTCTGCATAGATTTTCGTAGGCTAAATGGCTTGACCACTACCAACCCTTACCCTTTGCCTCGAGTTGACGACAGCGTGGACAAGATAGGGAATGCAAAGTACCTTACTAAAATTGATCTTGTAAAAGGCTACTGGCAAGTACCCCTGTCGGACCGAGCTAAGCAAGTTTGTGGTTTTGTGGTAGATGGCAAGACCTACCAATGTAACGTAATGCCTTATGGGCTTAAGAACGCACCTGCCACGTTTCAGAACCTGATGAACGATATTTGTGACGAAATCCCTAACTGCACGGTCTACCTTGATGACGTGATAGTGTATGATGACAATTTTGAAAATCACCTAAGGCACTTAGAGACCCTGTTTGGGAAGTTGCACGATGCTGGGCTGGTGGTGAACCTGAGGAAGTGCGAGTTTGTAAAGGCTACTGTGCAGTATCTTGGCTTCGTGGTCGGGTTAGGCCGGGTGTGCCCCCCCCTGAGCAAGATACAGGCTATCAATATGTTTCCCAGGCCCACCACTAAGCGCCAGGTCATGCGGTTCCTAGGTATGATAGGCTATTATAGGCGCTTCATCCGGGGATACTCTACTGTCTTAGCACCGTTAACTGATCTACTGTCGAAGTCAGTGAAGTTCTGTTGGGCTGCGGAGTGTCAGAGGGCTTTCGACCTAGTCAAGCACCTGCTGTGTACACATCCGATTTTGAGAGCCCCAGACTTCTCCAGGAGTTTTCAGCTGGCGACTGATGCCAGCGGTGTGGGTGCCGGGGCAGTGTTACTGCAGACTGATTCCGAGGGCTTGGAACACCCAGTGAGCTTCTTTTCTCGCAAGTTTAATTCGGCACAAAGGAATTACTCGACTATAGAGAAGGAGCTTCTTGCTATCGTTTTGTCGCTCAAACATTTCGAAGTTTATGTTCCAGCCTACGGCCCGGTAGTGACGATTTATACGGACCATCATCCCTTGAAATTCCTAAATCAGTTTCACAATCGGAATATGCGGTTGACCAGGTGGTCCCTAATGCTCCAAGAGTATAATCTCAACATTCAGCATATTGCCGGGAGTGAGAACGTGATAGCAGATTGTCTATCAAGGGTTGATGATCCAGGATAGTCGTGCACGGTGTGGGGGTTGAGCAGGAGTAAAATTAGGCTATCATAACGCCGTCCAAAAAGATTATAAAACAATAAAATAAACGAGAAATTTTTTTTTTAGTTTTGTAAGTCTTTATTGTTGTAGCATGATGCATGCGATATTGTGTTTTATGTATAATTCACACTTCAGTTGTTGTGCACCTTTTGCAATTAGTGGCAGCTAAGGGTAGCAGGTCGGTTGGTTGCCTGTCAGATTTTGATAATGCTTCTAAGGTCGATTATCTAAAATCTTGGGGGGGCTGTGACGCACCCAGTGCGTGGCAACGCAACCTGGTTGTACTCCTTGGTACTCCACTGTACCGCCACTGTGTGGTACCGCTGTACCGCTGTACCGTGCTGGCTGCTTATATTGAGTGTGACAACGTATAACTATGTTCTTTGTATCTCTGCAAAGGTCTCGTCATGTGCTAACCAGTGGTGGGTTTTGTTTTAAGCCATGTCGAGACCTTCCATTTAATATGTAGTATCAATAGAGAAGTTGATAGATAAGACAATGGGAGTTCAGAGAGAGAGAGTGAGTTAGTTTTCAGAGCGAGAGGGTAGCAACGCGCCACGCTGCCGGAGTGGTGGTTGCCAGACGTATGGACCGGTTGGCAGCCTTGCGCTTATAGCTAGGTGCGACAGGGTTGGTAGTCCATTGCCGCCTGCCTATGCTGCCTGGGTTGCCCATGTTGTCGTACTGCACATTGCCTGGAGGCTCGCTGTGTGTTCCATGATCAGGTTGCCTAGAACCTTTG
>JBAKBP010021912.1:0-39793 GCA_037953745.1 Lithodes maja | reverse complement strand
CCCTCTCTTTTTCAATCTTCTCTAACTCACTAACTTTTATTACCTCTCTTACTTCACGCTTGTCTCTTATTCTCCTATAACTCTTAACTCTTAGCTTTCCCTCCACCAGGTAATGATCTGACATACCCTCCGCCTCACCTCTCATCACATTCACATCCAGCAGTCTACACAATCTTTCCCTTGTCACCAGCACATAATCCATCAATGCCCTCTCTACAATCTCTCCCCTCACAAGTCTATGCCAGGTGTACTTGTGTATACGCCTTTTTTTGAAGAACGTATTACCTACACTCAATCTACACTCTTCACATACATTTTTCAGTCTTTCTCCACTCTCGTTTACACCATCCACACCAAAACTACCGATGACTCCCTCAACAGGCTCATTTCCTACCCTAGCATTTAGGTCCCCTAAAACTATAACATTTTCATTTTCATCAAACCCTTGTAGACAATCTCTCAAATCCTCCCAGAAACCCTCTACCTCGTCTAACTCTCTTTCACTTCCTGGTCCATACGCACTTACAAAAACCCACCTTTCACCCTTAAACCTCATTCTCACCCACATTAGCCTTGATGACACCTCTTTCCACTCTTTTATAAACTCTCTCAACTCCTCCTTCACAATAATAGCCACTCCTTCTTTCCCCCTGACTCCCTCGTCTACTCCAGACTTTCTACCTATCACGTTTCCAAAATCCACTTCTCCCTCTCCTTTCATCTTTGTTTCATTAAGTGCAAGGACATCATACATCCTTCTTTCAAATAACCTTCCAATATCCTCTCGCTTCTCATTCGTACTACATCCACGCACATTCAAAGCTCCTATTCTTAGGGTCCGGGACCACGAACGTGTTCCCTCGCCCCTATCTCTGTCTCGTTTTTTTGGTAGATTTATTTAAGGGGAGAAGGATACCAGGCCCCCCGCCCCCGATCCCCTTTAGCCGACTTCTACGTCTCGCCGGAGAAAAGCGGTGGTGGAAATGTCTCACCCCTCCACCACAGAGGAGGCTACCTGCACCAGAAAGTGGCGGGCGTTGGGGTCGCCGGATCCCTACGCCATTTGAAAAAATTAGAGATGCAGAAGGAGAAAAAGATAGAAGGGGCTATGGGAAGTAGAGGACACCAACCCTCACTCTGACAAAGGGTCAGCCCACACCTGACCTGTAATACCTCAATGTTCATTCATTAATTAATTAATTAAATCTCTATATATCTCACCCCTTGTACATCAGAAGCATCACCGGAGAGTCTAGCACACAAAGCTCCCACCGAGTTGTTGGAGTCGTCGAACCAGCCCATCTCCTGTCGAAGCATGGCTCCAAATGCCCCCTTCCTCAGCCGTGCTGTCAAGCGCTCTCCAGACAGAGCATACATGAACGACTGTAGAAGGAGGGGGCGGGTTTAGCAGATAAATTTAAAATGTAGCGTATACAAATAATCCTATATTACTTGAAAGCAAACTGACTGCAAAAAAAAAGAAAAGGGCAGAAATAGTACATTAATGTCCAATATTGCTTTGGAAAAACAAGAACATTGAGGTGGGAATAATAAATACATTTCTCATATAGTTTAAACATTCTAAACAATTGGGCCACCTAAATTCAGTAGATATGAAGTAATGAAAATACTTGTTTCAGCCTGAGGGGACTGTTTGGTGGCTCATGGGGATGTGTTCCTTCACTTTATATTTAAATTTACTTGACTACTTGATTACCTACAAATAGTGAACAGCAACAAAATCAAAACCATACATAAACCAACTAGTTAATGAAGTGATGTAGAGTGGGATCTGGTCCTAGAGCCGTGTGATCACTCATCACTCAATATTACAGGCCAAACCACATTGAAAAGACGGCACAGATTTTGTTCACTAAACAGCCAATTACTAGCAATTGGCACCACGTCCCCTCGTTTCCCTACTAAAATAAGCTATGTCACATGGGTGCCTTTTCTGTCATTTTTCAAAGAGCAAGTTTTTTCTAATAATAGTTTTTGGTAAAATTGCATTGGAATTGACAACCATACTTAATGTACATGCTTTTAAAAGACAGAAATAGTATATACATTTAATTCAGAAGATGCCAGACCACAACTGCAGGAACAAGCGCTCGTGTGACACTGGCTTTATGCCCTCCGATCCCAATTAACTTGCCAGCCTCGATTACCATATACCAATATGACTATAAAACAAAATATAAAACTTACCATGATAAAAAATGCAAACCCAGTAATTAACCCGATGATGAGGAACATGAGGGAGTAGAAGTCAGCCTCTGATCTGGCCTTCCCTTCCTCTGCGATGGACAGTGTCTGAATGAGAAGGTCATAATACAATATTAAATACTATCATAGATTTGGAACAGCTATATAATTTTCTTATACTTGAATTTTGCCTGTCTTGACTATCTTTTAATGGTAAAGTCATGAGCACCAATAAGGTTATGCCCATTTGAATCAATACCTCTTACCACTCATTACAATCACTCCTTCCACTCACTACAATAAATTCCACATTTTACAATCATCCCTTCCACTAACTACAATCACTCATTCTATTGGTACTTGCCCGGGCGACCGAAGCCACTCCCAGGTTCTCGTGCCCCCAAGGAGGGGGCAGGGGATTGTTGTGGCGGTTTGGCTCCCAAGACTGCTCCTCATGGTCGGCAGCCGGCTGTCCCCCATCGGTCGGCGATTTTGTCCCCGGCCAGGAGGGTCGGCAGCCACCCACGGCGTAGACACCGCCACTCCACACAATCACTTACGCCAACAACACAATCTACGATCCTTGAGAGCCCTGTGGGAAAGCCCAACCGTGGCCATGGCCTTCCTTAGGGACTCGGGGCTGTTCGGCCAGGCACCCTATAAAACGACAACAACAACAACTTATTATATTTCTTACTATCCCTTATTCCACTCAATATTCAATACAAGTTACTCTTGATCCCAAACTTACTTTTGAAAAGCATATTCGTTCTTTCTCCTCTTCCATTTCCCAAAAAATTGGTCTGCTTCGCAAGGTTTATAAAACATTTGCTTGTGACGCCACAGTTATCAAGTCTTTTTATGCTTTCATTTTGCCACATTTCGAGTACTGCTCACCTGTCTGGTTGTCAGCAGCTGACTGCCATCTCAAGTTGCTTGACAGGTCGCTAAATTCCACCAGTTTTATTCTACCTAATTTGTCTCTTGATCTGTGTCATCGACGTAAAGTTGGTGCCCTTAGTCTTTTATTTAAAGTTTTTAACAACCCTCAGCATCCCTTACATGGGGTTCTGCCTGGGCCCTATGTCCGGGCTCGTGCAACTAGATTCACAAGCAATCTTAATTATCTTGCCATGAGCCGTGTTAATTTTTCTACTACACAGTTTTCACGGTGTTTTGTGCCGGCCATGGTTGACTTGTGGAATAAGTTGCCAAATGAGCTAGTCAATTCAGCTAATATCTCCATTTTTAAGTCTAGAGTTAATGCTTTTTTGCAGCATTAATTCTAATTTTTAAACTTATTTTATTCTATTTTATTGTATTATATTTATACTTGATATCCTCCACTGCATAATATGTTATCTGTGTTTAATATGTGTATATGTACAGTACAGTATACAGTGTATGTTTTTATGTTTTCCTAAGTTGCCATAGTCTCTCTCCAGTGCCTCCGGGTGTTTTGTGTGGATTGATCTTGATGGTGTTTCTGCACCCTGGTTGGAGACTTCGGCATCTCATATAATAATAATAATAATAATAATACAATCCCTCATTCCACTATGACCACTCACTACTGTATCCACTCACCCCCAGCACCTCCCCAAAGAGAATAGCGAAGAGTGGTGTGGAGGCCCCTTGTACGGCTGCCCCCAGGGTCCCGATCAGAATGTAAGGCCACTCAGGGGCGTTTAGGCGCAGGATCTCGGTAAGGGGGGCTTTAGCGGACTCCTCTTCCTTGTTTACATCTTTTCCTCCACTGTCGTCTTCATTCTGATACACATTGAAACAGACTTAGATCAAATTAGTGTATCTGGATCAATCACAAATCAAAATATACATTAATCCTCTTGGTACGAATGGCATTCTTTTGATTCTACTGTCTTTTAACCCCTTGTGTATCGGCGACATATTTTTAATTTTTAATAAAGCTATATTTAGACAATTTTGTGCAGTTTAAGAAAGATCTGTGGTAGTAGAAAGGGTTACGTGAGATAGTTCGAAGCCTTTATATGCTGAAGGCCCTTTTTTAACTGAATATAATTATCTAATAGTACTCAGAACAAACTGAACGGGATGTTGCCGGTACTGAAAAGGTTAATGAACGATTTTATTCATAAAGGATCTCTAGGATTCAAAGGGGTACAAACTATATAAATTAATCCACAGACTCTTACATATTTTCCCTAAACTATCTATCTATCTATCTATTGCCTGACGCCGTGATGCCCGAAGGGCTGGCCACAAATGAACCGCCCCCATGCACCTCTGTCCCCAGTCAGTCGACGCCCCTCCTCCCAAGCAGCACCACCTTCATCCATATACTTCCTCACTCCATCCATCCACCTCTCTTTCGGTTTACCTCTCCCTCTCTGTCCTTCCACCTCGCTCTCGTACACCCTCTTAGTCAATCTCTCGCTTCCCATATGGCCGAACCATCTCAAGGTGTTCCTTTTCACACTTTCCAGCACTACCTCCACACCACACCTTCTTACTTCCTCATTCGTCTGTCTATCCCTCCATGTAACTCCGCACGCACTTCTCAAGTAACTCATTTCCACCCCTCTCACTCTTGGTCTGAGTCTCTTCTCCAACGTCCATGCTTCTCTTCCGTAAGTCAGTGTCGGGATTACCACACTGTCATGCAAGGACTTCTTCACTTCCATACTGACCACCCTATTTCTTGTTACTGCTTTCAGGGTTCCTACAATCCTCTTCCCCTGTTGCACCCTCTCCCGCACTTCTTCATCCATAGTCCCATCTTTACTCAACACACTGCCCAGATACTTAAATGAGCTGACAATCTCTATAGCCTGACCGTTCAACTTCACCTCACACTCTGTGGCTTCACCCCATTCAAAGACCATAACCTTGCTCTTCCCCGCATTTACCTTCAGATTCCATTTTTTGCACACTGTTCCAAACATATTTACCAGACCTTGCAACTCCCATTCATTATCACTCATCAGAACTGTATCATCAGCAAACAGCAGTACAAGTAGCTTCCACTCATTTCCCTCCCTTATCAGCGATACACCAACATCCACTGCTCTTCTTTGTATTTCTTTCATAACTCCATCCATATATACAGTAAACAACCACAGGGACATCACACACCCCTGTTTCAACCCAACATTCAGGTCAAAGAACTCGCTCTGCTCATTCTCCACACGTACTGCCACCTTTGCACCCTCATACATGCTCTTCACTGCTTTCAGCAACTTGCCATCTACTCCGTATATTTAAAGTGCTTTCCACATACCTTCTCTATCCACTCTGTCATAGGCCTTCTCCAAGTCCGTAAAGGCAAAATGCACCTTTTGTTGCTTCTCCACAACAAGTTACACAATTCAGGGTAAAAATCTGATCTACACATCCTCTTCCCTTCCTAAAACCGCCCTGCTCGTCACCTATCCATTTCTCCATTCTCACTCTCACTCTCTCAATCACTACCCTACTGTACACCTTCCCTACTACGCTTAAAAGACATATTCCTCGGTGGTTACCACACACTCCTCTTTCCCCTTTACCCTTATATAGGGGGACTATTATGCCTGTCTTCCAGTCATCAGGTGCACTCCCCTTCTCCCATGCTAGTTTGCACATTTTCCATACCCATTCGACCACTATCTCACACCATACCTCAACATTTCCCCACACACTCCATCTGTTACTGGTGCTTTCCCCAACTTCACTCTTTTCATGGCTTCCCACACTTCTGACCTCCTGATCCCCACCTCCTCCTCCACTACTTCTCTTCTTTTCCCTCCCTTACCCCATCCAACTATGTTTGCTGGCTCTTCATTCCTTACATTTAGCAACTCGTTGAAGTACTCTCCATCGTTCGATTCTCTCTTGCTTCTCGGCTAGTATTCTCCCATTCTTATCTTTCACACCCTTACTGTTTCCCTTGCTACCTTCCCTAACTTTCTTGACTTCTTTCCAGAACAGTTTATTAGACTCCCTCCATTTTACACTCAGATTCCTTCCAAATTCCTCATCTATTCTTTTCTTACTTTCCTTCACTACTCTCTTCACCACTCTCTTTCTCTCCATGTACCTCGCTCGTTTCGGTCTCTCCAAATCTTCATTCCCTCTACTACCCTACCACTCTCTATATGCTCTATACGCTCTCTATATGGCTATTTTGACATCTTCTGTCCACCATGCTGTACCTTTCACTCCCCTCCCTGTTCTCCTTACTCCACACACCTCCTCACATGCTGCACAGATCTCTTCCTTAAACACCTTGCTCATCTTCTCCACTTCCTCTATATCTTCCAGATCGAACCAACCTAGTCGTCTTTCTACTGCTCTCCTGTACTCTTCCCTGATTTCTTCCTCCTGTAGCCTCTCCACCCTCCTGCATACCGGTAAAATAATTTAGTTATAGACAGAATAATCCGATAAAGATGTTACTCATACTGAAGTTTAAAACAATATTCATTATACAATTATACAAAGAGAATATGTGTATGTGTATGTATGTAATATGGGAGTCAGATACAAGGGGAGGTAGAGGGGTAGGAAGACCTCCATTGAGATGGAGAGGCTGTGTAGAACAAGCATTGAAAGATAGAGGAATGACTATAGATCAGGGTGGACAGCCTTTTGGTGGTGGAGCTTCGCTGCATGTCTACCTGCTGAGACCGGAACTTCTCCGGGAGGTCAGGGGCCGGGGGAGCGCTGGAGTGAACTTGGTGATCCCTGGTCTCTGGGTCTTCTCCTGAGTGACCTAGATATGTGTGAATTTGTGTTTTGTTTTTGTATGTTCATTATTATTATTATTTTTTGTTTCGTCCCTGTTTGGGCTCTGTCTCGATACGGCCACCCCAGCTAAAAAGAAAAGAAAAAAGAAGAAGGAATGTGCTTGAGTATATTGATAGACCTATCCTACATGGCAGTTTTATGTACTGTATATCACTACATACATACTTACAAGCTTAATGACCGTCTTGTCCACAGAGAGTGTGGCTACAGTTTCAAGTCGTAAATGGCGGCTTTCCAGGTGACTCTATCAAAGGCTGCCTCTGTTGCCAAGTTCTTTATTTTGAGATCGAACTGGAGTACCTGATCCCACGTCTTTCTATGTCTACCCCTACGTGCAGCTCCCCCCCACGTTCACAGTCCGGCATTTCTTCACCCAACATTGATCATCTATTCTCTCCACGTGTCCAAACTAACCAAGTCAGCTCGTATCCATCACTTCACTGATACTCCTAATGCCCAGACACCTTCTTAATTCCTCACTCGATACTCTGTCCCTGAGGTTAACCCTACATATCGATTTCACCATTCTTTTCTCATTCCGTTCCATTCTATTGATATCCTCCGCTTTAACTGGCCACGCCTCCGAGGCATTGGTCATCACTATAGTCTGCTTACTTTCAGCTGATGGTAGTTTGCAAAGTTGCCATTAAAAATTGTCAGGTATTTTGAAGATTTTGTAGTGAAAATAAGGTGTTAATTATTGAAACTTGGCATTAGTAAGATACAGAAACAAAATACTTTCATATTTTTCTGTTAAGTATCGAGAAATCAAGTGTTCAGGGATTCAGTTTACCATCAGCTGAAAACAAACATGCTACACCAGGCTCTTTGCCTATTAGCTAAGTAGGGCTTTTGTTCCAAGACACCCATTATACTGTACCTTATTCAAAGCCTTAAATGTCACTTATAGCTTCAAATTTAATCAGACGTCTAACTGAATTAGCTTATGTTACGACCGGGCACTCGGGTACACTAGGGCTCTTACACAGGACTCGAGTATGGCTCGCTGCCACAACGGAAACACACGATCCCAACCCCAGAGTACTGCCAGCCGAACAAAAAACGCCACTACCCTCCAGAGTTCTATCTGCTATAACGGGGTATACAAGAACTCGGTACTAGCGTTTCACACAACAGACTAATAACAAGACGGGAGTTATCTAGTCTGGTCAACAATCAAACAAAGAAGAAAGTACTACAACACTAAAGAATAGTGTTGGCCGAAGCCGAAGTAATCCACCCTTGAACTAAGAACTTAAGAAGTCCTCCACCCTCTACTTCGGATCGGCACTATTACGTTACGTTAAACAATAGTCCTCGAGCATCAAGCAAGGAATCTTCTGATAAGTTAGATGCTTCTCGAATACTCATAAGAAGTAAGTATCGGATTTTGAACAGTAATTTAATGAATAACTCACTGGTAATTAAAGGCTTTAAATTGACATAAGAAGAATTATAAGAATAAGCAATAGGATATGGCAAACATTAAGAAGAAGTACTCCGACAATGCACTGGCAATAGCCTACTAAGATTGTGCTCGTGGGCCACTAATCTCTGAAGTAGCTAAGCGTGCCACACATGAAATCAATAGTGCTTAAACAATAATATACATAAGGAGAAGCTTCAATACTATGCTGTATCTGCTGGTCGAGCAAAGTCTAGCTGGGATATCTAAGGTTAAGAGACAATGGCTGAGCAAGCGGCTCGTAGCCTAGCGAGGTCCTTAAGACTGTGCGGCCAAATTACGGTAATTGACGGGATGCTCTCTTGAGAGATCCAGATCACTAGTATCTGGTTCTCTCCTGGCGATCCTCTCAAAGTCAAGCAAATGAGATAGCACAGTGTTGGGTGGCACAGGCAAAAGCCCTCACTCGCAACACAGTGCTAAACTCCCACGGTACACAGTCAGAAAGACCACCTAGGCGTTCCACGTCTCCGTTGCAATTGTACTGGTTCAACCGCAACCTAGTACTCATAGGAAATCACAACTCAGAAACCCTATCCCAGTCTAGCATTGCCTAAACCAGCAGAAAACAGGAACATGAATAATCGCACACAGGGAAATGCATATACGAGTGCAACAAACATCAATCAATCCTATTCTAGTTAACCCTTCCAAAAATAGGCTATCTAACAGGCACTTATCTCGTGAGAACTCAAGCGATAATACTTTGGCTGACTAAATCTGCACCAAAGGGGTCATGGAGGTTAAACAGGGACGAGAAGAGTAGAAGATAGGCTGTTCAGAGAGTAGAGAAAGTTCACATCAGTCGGAAGAATATGGATAGTTGCAAGGGATATGAGAGGTCGCTTTGCCTGATGAGTTCTGAGGAAAATGCGGCGGGACCTCCCTTTTTATACTCGGCCCTTTAGCGAGCATATCGCCAACACTAAGGACCGCCCACTGGCAATCATGACGTCATATTCTCTCTTAATCTGGGATCGACAAAGAACTTCCCACGCGCTGAAAGGGAGGAAGGGAGGAGGGAGGAAGGAATTAGGCCTACCGGCCCGCGTGGCGCACTCACTGACCCCCCGCCACGTAATATCTCTCCTCTCATCATTACATACAAGTCCCACACACAATACTTATATCTAATGATATAAAATAGAACTCGTTGACTTAGAAGAAAACAAAATACATAATGATAATACTTATAGTACAACGGTTCACATAAACTGAGTTAGGAAACTCTACACAGACTACAGCCAAAGTTCCTGCCCTGACGATCCTAGCGAGAGTGGGGCCTGACTGGGCGTTCTGTACAGCATGCTCATACTCGACATGCGTCACACCTCCCCCAAGATTTTACTTGCTCAACCCTGAGCTAAAATCTGATATACAGAACCCCATCAAACCCCTCACACCCAGCGACCGCATGGCACTAAAACAACGCTGAGTTTATCACTAAAACACATCTTATAAAAAAAAAATTCACATTTCATAACTCCTCCCAACAATAGTAAAAGACATAATATCATGCTCCCAGAGCGAGCTTACAGCAGCTCAGCCGTTTGATAGTTCGTGGACTACTCAAACACTACAGGCTATGACAAACTTATACAATTATCTATATCAAAAAGAAAGAGTTTTTATATGATTTTTATATTTTAATATGTTTTTTCCCGGCTGCACTATAAGGGCAGCCTATTTTCTTCTATACCAAACGCTCAACTCCTGCTTTATGACCCAATACGCTGGGCTACAACCGCGAGCCAACAAGCACCAAGCGCAAAATACTACTCAAACTAAAGCAGGAGGCTACCCGTGTGTCAATTTACCCAGGATCATATACCCCTGAACGACCACATGCAACCTCGTTGTCACAACCGGCAATATGGCTTATGTCCAGGTTATATACCAATAACCTTAGTGACCACCTGGTCAGCCTCATATTCCGATTGTGAAACTGGTCCAAGATCTCGAGAGGGTAATGATCTGGGTAAACTACACCGACCGGACCATAGGCTGGAACATAGATCTCTAAATGCCCCAGCGCATCATTGTCCTTTTCACTTTCATTCATCAGGCTCTGACACGTTGCTGGTGCATTCTTAAGTCCGTCAGGCACAACATTGCACTGGTAGGTACTCCCGTCCACAACAAAACCACATACCTCTTTAGCACGCTCGGACAAAGTTACAAGCAACGACCACTCACGACATTCCTTATCCCTCAGATCCTTCGTCCACACGTAATCCAGCTCTGCTTGCACCATAGGCTGTCGAGCAGGATTTATACGGCAGGGAATTAAACTGAGCCTTGCACTATCTCCAGCCTGCATGTCGGATTCTACCCCGTACCTCAGGCCTGGAGAAGCAACAAACATGCGAAAGTACTGCCATAGCCTAGTAAATAACTGCCTTGCACTGTCTCCACGAACAACATGCCTAGTGCCCTCCCACAACCCAGCCGAGACCGCAGCTTCTAACCTGTAGTCTCCCTCCTTCTCCACCTTCGTCCCTAGAACAGCCAGGTCATGAGAGGGACAATCAGTACCACCCGTGCAGTCACTCCCACAGTTCATTATTGCTAAGGCTTCCCCGCCGATACCGTACATGCGCACCCCCGCATTCCTTGTGACGACATCTGCCTGCGCAGCATCACCGCTTTCAGCGACATGGCCAGATACAGTCGGTCTATGGTAGGGCTGTTGCATTAGACTAGAGCAGCCTTGGGAGGCTATGCGACGACCGGGCACTGCGATACCACAGCCGACCTTACCAATCTGCTCAATGTCCTCCTTTTGACCACCACCCTTGGCAGCCATGGGTCGACCCTGACCTGGCAACCATGCCAAGGCCTCGTCGCCCACCTTAAACCACCGAAACAACGAGGCTAACGGTCTTTTAACAGTCACATGACCTGCCTGCGGAACATCTCGCACCGCCCGAGTTGTGAGACTCAGGGGCTCGGCACGACCAGTGGGGTATGAACCGAGCTGGTGCTGGAGTGCTGCACACTGCTGCTCAGGCAGGTGCTCTAGCGCTTCCACAGCCACCAGACTCGTGTCCCCCGCCCACTGCTTCGCCGAGACATGACAATCCCTACTCTCCTCCACCTGTGCCCTACTGCCCCCCTCTCCTTCTCCACCTTGGCCGCGGCAGACCAACGCAGGGACAGTAGGCTGCTCAGGTGGTTGCCTCACAAACTCCTCCAACAGGTTCACATGACATGCTTCCCCGTCCTCGTGTTTAATCTCGACAGCACCATTACCACACTTCTGAACTTCCGGATCCTCCAACTGCAGTTTACAAATATCTGAGGGAACCAACCTGTCTAGATGCTTCCGAAGCAACCCAAGTCCTCCCCCAATATCAAACTGAGCAACCCTTTTTTCTCTCCGTGTGCAACGTTGCTGCCCCGGAGTCTCTTCCGGCCCTACCTCCTCACTAACTGTGACAGGTCCTGGGGCCTCTCCAGACTCCAACATAGGTGCCAATACTAAATCACCCAGGAGAGCCGCCGAGTCAAAACTCTTAAAACCAACTCCAGCTTTAGCCTCCTCCTGTTGATCGTTCCTCTGCTGGTCTGAAGACGGAGGACTAGGCTGTGACACTTTAGCTGCCCGAGCTCGGGTGACAGCACACGCCATGGGTTGTGCCTGGCACCGCTCGACACACTCTTGTTCTCCCCCACTCACGTCGGCCGGCCTCTCGGCAACGACTAAGGGTAGAACCTCAGAAGCGGGCATTGCAAAGTCGTTGCCGAGAAGAAGGTCGACGCCCTCCACTGGCAGTTTCTCCACAATCCCGACATCCAATTCACGTGCCACACCATCCACCTCTAACTCCAACCGCACCAGCGGGTATGACCGAGTTGCATTAATACCCTGCACCACTACCACCCGAGCCGCATTTATAGGGTAGCCAGTCAAGTTATTCATCAAAGTCTGGGAAGCACCTGTATCACGCAAGACCTCTACTCCATGCTTGCGCCCCGCCCACATCACGCAACCCCGTCCTCTATGGTCGCAAAAAACATCCTGAGCAGGGTTCGAGCCTCCCAGGTGCTTCTGCATTGGCTGTGCCTCAGCCTCTGACGAACTGCCCCGGGCAAACTCAGAAAACTTCGGAGACACACCAATGTTGCAGGCCAAAGACACAGCTGCTGTAGGTGGTTTGCTAGGACAGACTCTTGCAAAGTGCCCCTTTTCATGACAATGATAACACTCCAACTCCCCTCTGGGCTTCCCTTGGTACTGGGAAGGGCCCGGCCCCTTCTTAAATGGGACGGTGCTAGTCTTGTGGTCAGTCTTGGTATCATAGCTCTTGTACTTGTTTGCATAATGTATATCACTAACTCGGGGGGGTGGGGTGTCACGCCCCTTGTTACCTGCCTCACTACGCTGGGCAGACCCGCACCCACGAATTAGTGATAGCCGGAGGTCAGCCATCTCAGCTGCCTCCTGTAGAGTTTTAGGGTTCTTTTCTTTAATAGTTAAAGTCATATCTGCACCAGTACACTTATAAAACTGCTCGAGCAGAAACAGCTCAGTCAACTGTTCGGCCGTCTCAGCTTTCTCAGAACGTGTCCAGTTAGCAAGTGCATCTTTTAAGTCCCGGGCATGTTCAAGAAAGGTCGCCTCCCTAGTCTTTGTAACACCCCGAAACTTCAATCGATATGTTTCTGGTTGCAACTCGTATGCCCGTAGGACAGCTCTCTTCAATTCTGGGTAGTCAATGCAAGACTCTAAAGGCAGTGCATCATAAGCCTTCAGACCCTTACCCGTAAGTCTTGAGGAGACCAGAGCTGCCCACTTCTCTTCAGGCCAATTATGCTCCCTACACTTCTTCTCAAAACGATTAAAAAATTCTGTGACTTCAGTTTCACTAAATGCCGGCACCAACTTGACTAAGTGGGACAAGGACTGTTCTCTTACTTGGCCCTCACGGCCCATCCGAATCCCTGTCGACTCTGCACGAGTCTTATCTAAATCTATTTGAGCACAATATTTCTCTGAGTCGTACCTAAGCTCAGCCTCATGCCTCCTGGTCTCATCCTCTTGCCTCCTAACCTCAATCTCATGCCTCCTAGTCTCAATCTTAGCCATCTCAAGTTTAAATATCATATCTGGAGACAGGCAGGAAGAGGGAGCTGCCACTACTGAAGGA
Source organism: Lithodes maja (assembly GCA_037953745.1). Lineage (NCBI taxonomy): Eukaryota > Metazoa > Arthropoda > Malacostraca > Decapoda > Lithodidae > Lithodes > Lithodes maja. The sequence continues at coordinate 26,206 of JBAKBP010021912.1, read as the reverse complement.
GGGGGGGCCAGAACTGGGGAACCACCATACGCACCGCCCGAGGGCACTCCAATCTTCCAATTCTCATCCCTCTGTGGGAGGGTGCTAACCTCCGGTACTTGAGTGGACGGCACTGTGGGAGTCGAGTGAGAGGGGATCTGGGGAGGAACCCCCCCAAACGCCCTCTCCTCCGAAACCCCATGTCGCCCACGCAACACCCAGGAAATCAGCTCCCCCTTGGACATCCCTCCTACATTGGATAGACCCAAAACCTTGGCTATCAGGTGCAAGCCATAAACATTCACCCCAGTCAGCCTCTCCTCCGTCACATGGTACTGCTTACTCACAAAAAGTCTAGCATCCTCCTCACTAGTTACTAACGGCACCTCCTCAAATGGCATCTCTCGCTCCTCGTCAATACTAGGGCACGACATACTGAAGTTCACAAAAAAATTCTCGAGACAAAAGTGTTAAACTCCCTTATGCAAGCACTAATTACTAAATTAACTGGAGTCTCTTAAATGCTCTCCTAATTGCCTTACAAAAAAAAAATATTCTTCAATATGTACGCTAAAGTACGAACAAACAAATGTTGTACAATTCTGCAAAAATTTATACTGTTCACAAAATCCTAAGCAAGGTCGCCATTTGTTACGACCGGGCACTCGGGTACACTAGGGCTCTTACACAGGACTCGAGTATGGCTCGCTGCCACAACGGAAACACACGATCCCAACCCCAGAGTACTGCCAGCCGAACAAAAAACGCCACTACCCTCCAGAGTTCTATCTGCTATAACGGGGTATACAAGAACTCGGTACTAGCGTTTCACACAACAGACTAATAACAAGACGGGAGTTATCTAGTCTGGTCAACAATCAAACAAAGAAGAAAGTACTACAACACTAAAGAATAGTGTTGGCCGAAGCCGAAGTAATCCACCCTTGAACTAAGAACTTAAGAAGTCCTCCACCCTCTACTTCGGATCGGCACTATTACGTTACGTTAAACTATAGTCCTCGAGCATCAAGCAAGGAATCTTCTGATAAGTTAGATGCTTCTCGAATACTCATAAGAAGTAAGTATCGGATTTTGAACAGTAATTTAATGAATAACTCACTGGTAATTAAAGGCTTTAAATTGACATAAGAAGAATTATAAGAATAAGCAATAGGATATGGCAAACATTAAGAAGAAGTACTCCGACAATGCACTGGCAATAGCCTACTAAGATTGTGCTCGTGGGCCACTAATCTCTGAAGTAGCTAAGCGTGCCACACATGAAATCAATAGTGCTTAAACAATAATATACATAAGGAGAAGCTTCAATACTATGCTGTATCTGCTGGTCGAGCAAAGTCTAGCTGGGATATCTAAGGTTAAGAGACAATGGCTGAGCAAGCGGCTCGTAGCCTAGCGAGGTCCTTAAGACTGTGCGGCCAAATTACGGTAATTGACGGGATGCTCTCTTGAGAGATCCAGATCACTAGTATCTGGTTCTCTCCTGGCGATCCTCTCAAAGTCAAGCAAATGAGATAGCACAGTGTTGGGTGGCACAGGCAAAAGCCCTCACTCGCAACACAGTGCTAAACTCCCACGGTACACAGTCAGAAAGACCACCTAGGCGTTCCACGTCTCCGTTGCAATTGTACTGGTTCAACCGCAACCTAGTACTCATAGGAAATCACAACTCAGAAACCCTATCCCAGTCTAGCATTGCCTAAACCAGCAGAAAACAGGAACATGAATAATCGCACACAGGGAAATGCATATACGAGTGCAACAAACATCAATCAATCCTATTCTAGTTAACCCTTCCAAAAATAGGCTATCTAACAGGCACTTATCTCGTGAGAACTCAAGCGATAATACTTTGGCTGACTAAATCTGCACCAAAGGGGTCATGGAGGTTAAACAGGGACGAGAAGAGTAGAAGATAGGCTGTTCAGAGAGTAGAGAAAGTTCACATCAGTCGGAAGAATATGGATAGTTGCAAGGGATATGAGAGGTCGCTTTGCCTGATGAGTTCTGAGGAAAATGCGGCGGGACCTCCCTTTTTATACTCGGCCCTTTAGCGAGCATATCGCCAACACTAAGGACCGCCCACTGGCAATCATGACGTCATATTCTCTCTTAATCTGGGATCGACAAAGAACTTCCCACGCGCTGAAAGGGAGGAAGGGAGGAGGGAGGAAGGAATTAGGCCTACCGGCCCGCGTGGCGCACTCACTGACCCCCCGCCACGTAATATCTCTCCTCTCATCATTACATACAAGTCCCACACACAATACTTATATCTAATGATATAAAATAGAACTCGTTGACTTAGAAGAAAACAAAATACATAATGATAATACTTATAGTACAACGGTTCACATAAACTGAGTTAGGAAACTCTACACAGACTACAGCCAAAGTTCCTGCCCTGACGATCCTAGCGAGAGTGGGGCCTGACTGGGCGTTCTGTACAGCATGCTCATACTCGACATGCGTCACACTTAGCCTGCAGTTAAGTATTCACTATGCATTTGCCCAAACCTACTCTTTGTCTTATGTATTTCATCTATGTTATTCTATGTAATAGCCTACAAGCACCTCTCATTCAACTTACCTAACTTTAAGTGGTATAATTCTCTCACTTCATTAAGCACAAAGTTGCTATGCTTTATTGTTACTATTTTAAGTTGAAAATTAGAAAACAAAAATAGTGCAAAACGCAGAAGTAATTACAGAAACAATTGGCCTCACTTCGAGTACTGTAGTACTGCCCCCTCCTTGGGGGCACGAGACCTGGGAGCGGCTTCGGTCGCCTGGGCAAGTACCACACCTCTCACACAACACGCACACATCACACTGTTTTTCCAACACCGAGAAATTACTTTCCGGCTTTCATTTCTCGAAGACTTCTTCTAGCCTGAGACATTGAGAACAACCCAGGACCCACCTACAAATACATGTCCAACACGTTCACAACTATCACTTCGAGTCACCACATAAAGGGTTCAGTTCTCTGCAATTCATGTGGGAACTGGACCCATTTCACCTGCACAACACTTGCCTCCACGGAACACTACACAAACACCTGGACCTGTTCCTCATGACCCTCCCTTTCCCAGTCAAACCCCTCTCCTACACCCCCTACACCTCTCCTCTCCAACCCACCAAGCCTTTCCGTACCATCCACATCCTCAACCCCTCACACACCACACCCCACCCTAATCCATTCATACCCTCATCTCCTGCACCCCAATCCCCACCCCACCACCACCTCACCCATCCCCCCCCCCACATCTCCGTGCAGCAGTACCCAACATACACTGCACACACAACATAAACATTCTTCAATTAAACATAGATGGCATCAACACATAGAAACACGAACTCTCACACTTCATCAAACAACACAACATACACATTGCCATCTTACAAGAGACAAAACTCTGCACAACACAAAAAACACCTACTTTTCATGATTTCACCACCATCACACAAGACCGGGCCGTCGGAGACGGTGGTGGCCTCATCACCTTAGTTCACAGAAAAATAACCTATACAGACACCAGTGCACATACCAAATCCCTCCTCCCCCCAAATGATAACACAACAGAAATACAATCCATCAAAATGCGCACTGGCAACAAATCCAACATAAACATCATAAACACATACATCCCCCCCGAAAACATCCCCTACAGTACCTAACGAATACAGACCACAACTACAACAAATCAGAAACACCCCACACATCATCCTGGGTGGGGACTTCATTGCCAAGATGTCGGACTGGTTTGTCGACAACCCGGACACAGAAAGAGGGCTGTCCCTACAATGCCAATCGAACAACCTTTTTATCCTTAACAACACCCATCAACATACCCATGCTCCCCACCAAGCCCTCCTCGACCTATCATCTTCAGATATCACCTTTTTACTCCCCAGAACTCGCCCCCACAACATCCTGGAGGGTGGTAAAAACCTTAGGCTCCGACCACCTCCCTATCATTATCACCACCAAACCCAGACTCACCCCAGCTAGCCACAGATCCACTTACACCAACTACAAAAGAGCTGAGGGGCACAGGGCCCTGGGTGGGGCCTTGGTTTCCCCGGCGTTTCTGCACCCTCCTCAGCTCCCCGCCATGGAGTGACTTCGGTCACCCAGGCTTTATTGTGGTCGGGAGGGAGGGTTCTGTGGGGGCGCTCGGTTATGGCCTTGGCCTTGCTCGGGGCCTTGGGGCTGTTCGGCCAGGCAGCTTGGGGAACAACAACAACAACAACTACAAAAGAGCCAACTGGGAAGTTTTCACAAACGAGACAGAACAAAACTTTGAAACCCTAAACATCGCACCTATCACTAACATCAACAAGGCTGCCCACACATTCTACACAACTATCCAAAATGCTGACAAGAAACACATTCCAAGAGGTAACAGAAAAAGACAACCCCAACTTTTCACCAGAAATTCAAAACCTCATCAGACAACGCGACACACTGAAACACTCCCCAGCACCCAACACACAGGATATCACATAACAAATTCAAGCACTCAACACATAGATTAATAACACAATACAAGAACAACAAACACTAAATTGGAATAACTACCTACAAACACTTGATCACAAAACAGACCCCAAAAAACTCTACAAAACACTAAACAGCATCACACTTTCCAACAGCAACACAACACAATCACAACAACAGACTCTCCTCCTTCATATAAACAACAAGCAAACACTCTCATTAATCACTTTTCTCATGTCAGCCCCCTAAAACCTGATGAAGACGACCGACGTGTCATCCGACGTAAGAGACAAAACCCCACAGACCCTGACAATGCACCCTTCTCCAACAACCAGACAAGGCACATCATCAACAATCTCAAGCACTCACCTGCCTGCGGCCTAGACAACATAAGCAACATATACCTCAGACACCTAAGACCACAAGGCATACAAGCACTCACCAACATATAAAACTACAGTTATTCACACAACACAATACCAAGTATGTCATGGTGTCATCATTACATTCCGCAAACCCAATAAAGATCCCACGCTACCCTCCTCACACCGCTCTATCACACTCCTCTGCATCCCCTCCAAAGTCATAGAACGCCTTGTACTACAACTGACCACACACGCTCTACCTCTAGCTCCCACAAAACATGGCTTCAGGCCATTACACTCCACAAACACTCTTCTTACAGATCTTACACAAAGAGCTTTTCATGGCATCAACTCAGCCAACCCACCACACAGATTACTACTTGCCACACTCGACATTAGTAGAGCCTTCGATGCCATCGCCCGCCACAACCAAACAAACAAAATCTATGACACAAACATGCACAACACAAATAGATGGCTGGCTAACTTCCTAGAAGGCAGATGTGCACAAGTATCTTTTGCCGGTCAGTCATCTAGCATCAGAAACTTCCCAATCGGAGTCCAGCAAGGATCCGTCCTGTTGCCCGCACTCTTCAATCTGTACATGCATAATATAACTACACCCCATACACCCCAAATAAACATAGCGATAATGGGAAGATTGTGTATGCAGAAAATGAAATCAGAGAAGCATGGAAGGCACACTATGAACGATTGCTAAATGTAGAGTTTGAATGGGATAAGGAACAGCTTAGTATCGAAAAACCAATATCTGGGACCCCTCCTTTGATAGCACCAGCTGTAGTGAGTGACGCAATCAATAAAATGAAGGACGGTAAAGCTCCAGGTTGCTCTGACATTGTCGCTGAGATGATAAAATCCTCAGGGGAGACTGGTGTAAACTTAGTCACTGAGTTGATAAACACCATTATTAAAGATGAGAAAATCCCAGAGGATTGGCTCAAAAGTGTAATAGTAAATATATACAAAGGAAAAGGGGATCAGATTTTTACCCTGAATTGTGTTGTGGAGAAGTATCTGGAGAAGAAACAAAAGGTGTATGTTGCCTTTATGGACTTGGAGAAGGCCTATGACAGAGTGGATAGAGAAGGTTTGTGGAAAGTACTAAGAATATACGGAGTAGAGGGCAAGTTGCTGAAAGCAGTGAAGAGCATGTATGAGGGTGCAAAGGTGGCAGTACCTGTGGAGAGTGAGCAGAGTGAGTTCTTTGACCTGAATGTTGGTTTGAAACAGGGGTGTGTGATGTCCCCGTGGTTGTTTACTGTATATATGGATGGAGTCATGAAAGAAATACTATCAAGAGCAGTGGATGTTGGTGTATCGCTGAAAAGGGAGGGAATTGAGTGGAAGCTACCTATACTGCTGTTTGCGGATGATACAGTTCTGATGAGTGATAATGAATGGGAGTTGCAGGTCTGGTAAATGAGTTTGGAACAGCGTGCGAAAAACAGAATTTGAAGGTAAATACGGGGAAGAGCAAGGTTATGGTCTTCGAAAGGGGTGAAGTCACAGAGTGTGAGGTGAAGCTGAATGGTCAGGCTATGGAGATCATCAACTCTTTTAAGTATCTGGGCAGTGTGTTGAGTAAAGATGGGACTATGGATGAAGAAGTGCGGGAGAGGGTACAACATGGGAAGAGGGTTGTAGGAATGCTAAAAGCAGTAACAAGAAATAGGGTGGTCAGTATGGAAGTGAAGAAGTCCTTGCATGACAGTGTGGTAATCCCGACACTGACTTACGGAAGCGAAGCATGGACGTTGGTTGAGAGACTCAGACCAAGAGTGAGAGCAGTGGAAATTAATTACTTAAGGAGTGCGTGCGGAGTTACATGGAGGGATAGACAGACTAATGAGGAAGTAAGAAGGAGGTGTGGTGTGGAGGTAGATGTGCTGGAAAGTGTGAAAAGGAACAACTTGAGATGATTCGGCCATATGGAACGTATGGAAAGCGAGAGAATGACTAAGAGGGTGTACGAGAGCGAGGTGGAGGGACAGAGAGGGAGAAGTAGACCGAATATGAGGTGGAAGGATGGAGTGAGGAAGTACATGAACGAGGGCGGTGCTGGTTGGGGGGAGGGGCGTTGACTGACTGGGGACAGAGGTGCATGGGGACAGTTCGTTCGTGGCCACCCCTTCGGGGATCACGGCGTCAGGCAATAGATAGATAGATAGAAAAGGGGATGTGCTAGATAGAGGAAATTATAGGGGCCTGAAAATGCTTGACCAAATCATGAAGGTCTGTGAGAGAGTCCTTGAGAGTTTGATCAGGCAAAGCATCTCTATTGATGATATGCAGTTTGGTTTTATGCCAGGACGGGGTACAACCGATGCTATCTTCATAGTCAGGCAGATACAGGAAAGATACTTACTAAAAGGTAGGGATCTTTACTTTGTATTTGTAGACCTGGAGAAGGCCTTTGATAGGGTGCCTAGCACTCCACGAGCGGCTAGGTCGGTAACTTCTACTACCTGCCAAGCGGGTGGTTTTACCCTAAACGAGCTTATTTCCGTGCTCTTTTTCATGCATAAACAAGAGCCAGAGCGTAATACAAGTATGTATCCGTGAAAGGGCTTTCCAATGACACCAGAACCATCCTTCTACGATCACGGGTTGTCTTGCAACGATCGTGCAAGACAAAGGAAAAAATCCTAAAATACGGTAATTTCTTGACATATTTCCCTGTCTAGGGAGGCAGTGAGTGTGGATGTGTGTGGAGCTGGGCCCAGTGCTGGCGTGGGAGCCATGCCGAACGGTCAGAGTCTACCTACGCTCCTCCCACCGCTCGGACTCTCTCTCAGAGCCAATTATGTGCTCAAAATTGCGACCGACTTAAGGCGGTCCCCGCCACATTGTCCATTATTCTCTAGACCGCCTTAAGTCGGGCCCCGCCAATAAGGGGCTAGAGATGTTGTACAGTGGGCTATGAGGAAACTTGGTGTGGAAGAGTGGCTGGTGCGTGTGATAATGAAGATGTATGAGGATTCGTGAAGTGCGGTGAGGGTGAAGGGTGTACCGAGTGATGAGTTCGCAGTCCGTGTTGGAGTCCATCAGGGTTCAGTGTTAAGCCCCCTTCTCTTTATTATGGTCGTGGAGGCACTGTCTAGAGGTTTTAGAGGCGGACTCCCGTTGGAACTGTTTTATGAAGATGATTTAGTTCTAATAGCTGACAGTATGCAAGATGCTGAGGCCAAATTCAGAGAGTGGAGAGAGGGCATGGCGAGCAAGGGTTTAAGAGTCAATATTAACAAAACCAAGGTTATGCATTGTGGATTGAGACGAGGCAATGTGGAAAAGAGCGGTGCATACCCATGTGCAGTGTGTGGAAAGGGAATGGGCGTTAACTCAATTCAATGTAGCATCTGTCGATGTTGGGTACACCATGAGAGTAAGTGCTGTAGTAGAGTAACGGGACCCTTGCCGAAGGATAAGTCAGAAATAGAGAAATTTGAGTGCGTAGTGTGCAAAGGCGAGCTTGTGTTAAGTGATGATCCTGTGGCTGTGAATTTTGGAAATGAGTCTTTGGAGCTGGTGAACAAGTTTTGTTACCTAGGAGATACCATCTCTGCCGGTGGTGGGGCCGAGGATGCCACTGTTGCTAAAAATTAGGTGTGGCTGGGGGAAGTTCAGAGAACTGATGCCAATCCTGACCATGAAAGAATGCCTCTTCCCTGAAGGGAAAGGTGTATGCCTCATTTGTTAGAAGTGCAATGACGTATGCGTCAGAAACATGGGCCGTTAAAGTAGAGGATGTCAACAGAATGGAGCGTAATGAGATGAGAATGGCGAGATGGATGTGTGGGGCCAGGCTACAGGATAGAATAACAAATGTTGAGCTGAGGAGACATTTAGGTATAAAGAGTATTAGCGAGGTGATGCGTACAAGTAGACTGGGATGGTATGGACATGCGGAGAGAATGGATGAACAAAATTGGGTGAAAAGATGCAGGTCTGTGATTGTGGAGGGAGCTGCACCAAGGGGTGGACCGAGGGAGACCTGGGATCGGACTATACGCGCCGATCTCAAATCCAAGATCTTGACAAGTGAAGCAGCCCTTAACAGGGTTGCCTGGAACGCCGCCATTAGGACAGGAGACTGAAACTGCACGTATGTGTGGAACAGTCCGTCTTAAAATGTTATGTATGTATGTATGTTTGTATATGCAGACGACATAACACTCAAATGCACTCACCAAAACCCAGGACACAGCAACACTTCTCCTTCAACCTTATCTCAACACACCAAATGACTGGTGCACTACAAACAGACTCAATTTAGCCCAAGCCAAATCCACCGCAACCCTCCTCACAAGCTGGACAGCCGAACACAAATACACCCCGCAACTCACCATAAACAACACACCCCTAACACACACACACTCACCCATATCCTAGGAGTAACATATGATAATCTAATGACATTCAAACATCATACCACAAACATGCAAAATATACTGGCACCCAAACTTAACGCCCTCAGGTCACTTGCCCACCAAAATTTGGACTCAACAAAGAAACCACCACCACATTTTACAAACAATACATAAGATCAGTGATGGAATATGCAAGCCCTGCCTGGGCTTTTAACCTAGCTGAAACACATCACAAAACCTTACAGACTATTCAAGATAAAGCCCTAAAAATCATCACAGGCTGCACAGCTACTACACCTATAGATCACCTACATCAAGAAATCAAAGTCCTCAAAGTCAAAGACCATCTGGACATGAGAGGCACTCAATTCCTGGCAGCAGCCTCCACAAACCAACACCACTACATGGTAACACACCTACAGACACTAAGAAATATCAAAACAACACCCAGCACATGGTGTCACACATAAACACTGTCTTCTCTCCCTCCACGCCAAACCAGCTTCCAGAAACACATCCATACTCAATACTCATATCTCTCGCCGTTCCAACCAATCACTCATACACGCAGCTGCAGGGACGATCTCCCGAAATCCATCCTTCTGAATCCTCCCTTCCTCGCGAGGACAGATTCCACCTGGCCAGGCTGAGATGTGGGCACCATCCAGCTCTTCTGAGCTGTCAAAAGAGACTGGATGTCTCCGTCGACGATTCCTGCCCGGGATGTAACACAGCACCCCATACCATTGGACACATCCTAGAAGACTGCATTTCACACAATCACTTACGCCAAAAACACAATCTACACTCCTTGAGAGCTCTGTGGGAAAGCCCGACCATGGCCATGGCCTTCCTTAGGGATTCGGGGCTGTTCGGCCAGGCAGTTTAAGGAACAACAACAACATCAACTTAGATGATGGGCTGGGCTATCAGAGTGAAAACTGAGCATGCTCTGCCATACCCATAGCTTACTCTAACTGTTCCTTTTACTTATATATTTTCTAGATCTCAAGTGACGGCGTCTCTTCCATGGATTGAATTCCCTACTGCCAACCTAGAGGTTGGCAGATTGGGAGTCAAAGCATCACATTTTTCCTTTGCCCCTCAACTTTCCCTTCATAATTGCTGAGGCGCACAGGGCCTTGGATGGGGTTTTGATTTCCCGGGCATTTCCACACCCTCCTCAGCTCCCCGCCTTGAAGTGGCTTCGGTCACCTGGGCTTTATTAGGGGGAAGCAGGGAGGGCTCTGTGGGGGTGCTAGGTTATGGCCTTGGCCTTGCTCAGGACCTTGGGGCTGCTCGGCCAGACAGCCTGGGGAACAGCAACAACAACATCAACTTAGGGGTAAAGGATAAGATAATAGAGATGGAGTAATTGTATGAGGCAAGGTTAGACGAGAGGAGAGAGATGGAGGAAAGTAAGATTTTTTTTCAGGAACAATAACTATACAGTATCGTATGTGAAAACATTTTGTACACTGCAAGACACAAATAAAGGCTTTCAGGATTCGATGCGATCCCAAACTAAATTGAATAATCAAATATATAACCTAATACTTGCTCTTAAAATACTCTTTTAAATAGTTTGAGGTCTCAAAATGAACCATGATTAATGTCCCAGAGTATATTTCAATCAATTCTTTCACCTTCCGATCCAAGCTCTCATATCGTAGGAGGGAACTAGCGGACATGACCAGCCGGTGACGGAGGGAGGAGGCCGCCAAGGGAGCCTTCCGAGGTGGCCGCGGGGGTGAGGGCTTGGCGGCCAGCGGGGCGATAATGAACGGGGAGGAGATACTCTGTATGTCCTCCAGGATCTCCTTCTTTATGTGGGCGATGGGTTCCAAGGACCCCTGTTCTTCTTCCTCTTCCTGTATAGTGCTGGTTTGGTCTGCAATGTCATCTGTGGAAGGGGAAAGATAATTAGTGTATTTTTAGATGACTGCAAAACATATCTAATAAATAAATACATATGTAAATAATTAAATATATAAATGAATACAAAATAAATAAATAAATATAAAATAACTATACACTTTGCCAGTTTATGGTATCTGCATTTATTGATAGGGGAAGTGAATTTCAGGTAGAGTCACACAGACACTTTCCCTGGCAATTTTTATCAGCAATAATTAATACTGAAATAATTATAGGCCACCCCCTTGGGGACTAAGGTGTCTGGCAATAGATAGAGAGATACCCCCAGGGGGTAGGACCTGCATCTAATAGTGGAGGAAAAAAAGAATATGCCTCACGCATCCTACTGCGTGGTGTCGTACAAGGCGACTAGTAGGGGGAATGGCGATAGACTTGTGGACCAACAGCCATTACTAGACAATAAAGTCTTTATCTTAGCACTGTCTTGGTATGGCACTGCCGAGGCTGGTGGGGTACGGATAGGTGCCACAGGGGACTGAGTCTTACCTGGGCGCCGTTTGGCACCACACCTGTGTCGGCAACAGTGTTTGCATGTTGGAGCAGTGTTGGGGCAGGACTTTATTGTTCTATAGTCCAATTGCCTAATGTACAGTAGAGTCTTGTTATGGTGCTGTCTTTTTGTAACACTGTTAAGGCTAGTGTGGTTGCAGATACTGCAGGTGCAAGTGCTGCAGGGGGACTCTGTTGAGTCTTGCTGAGGCACGGTTAGCACTATACCAACATCAGCCACAGTGATGACTTGGTGGGGCAGTGCTGTGGCAGGACTTTATTGTACTACAGTACACTCCAACTACTGAAAGGCAACCCCGTCTGAGCCGTTACAATGCATGTAATGGAAAAATGACGTTAAACCAATGTATGTATGTATGTATAATTAAGATTAATTTTATAATCGTTCAGCCAACGAAAATAGTGTGCTTTCAGTCTATTAGCCAACACAAATGGCAAGAGCTCTGAAATAATATTAGAAAATTAAAGTCGCTGAGCAAAAAAAAAAAAGGTTGTATGGACCTAGCTGGTTGCAAGAGAATATTTGCACAATGTATGTATGTATGAATAAACTCAGACACATACCCCATAGCTGGGAGGTGGTCAACTCGAGACAAAGACCGAACAGACACTACATAATGAGAAAACCCAGAGACCAAGGATAATGATAATAGTTTCAAAGCCAATGGCGGATGTTGTGCATATGTGCACAACAAACTCACTTGCTCTCGTGTTCCCGATTTCGACTCCTCTGAATTCTCAACTTTATGGCTCAAACTTTCCTGTCATTCTCTTACTAAATATTTCTGTGCTGTCTATCTTTCCCCTAACTCTACCAACTTTCCTAAATTCTTTGACTATCTAAACTCTACAGTGGAACACATTCTATCCATTTCTCCTTTCTCAGAAATCTCCATCTTAGGAGATTTCAACGTTCACCACCGCCAATGGCTCTCCTCTCACACTACTGATCCACCTGGTGAACAAGCCTACGTCTTTTCTATCCTAAATGACCTAGAGCAGTTAGTTCAGCAACCCACCCGTATCCCGGATCGCATCGGAGATCGGCCCAACATTCTTGACCTGTTTCTAACTTCTAACCCTTCTTCTTATACTGTCGATCTTTTCTCTCCTTTGGGCTCCTCCGACCATAAACTTATCTCTGTCACCTGTCCTATCTCTCCAGTACAGCCACCCGATCCTCCTAGCCGACGGCGCTTGTGGCACTTTGGCGCTGCCGACTGGGAGGCTCTTCGGCAGTACTTCTTTGATTTCCCATGGAATTATTTCTGCTTCCATGGCCGAGGACCCTCGGAGAGTGCTGAACGCATTACCGAGGTAATCCTATCGGGCATGGAAGCATACATTCCATTCTCTCTCTCTCAGACTAATGCTAAAAAATCTTGGTTTACTCACGCCTGTTCTACTGCTGTCCGCAATAAGGAGGAAGCATTCAAACGGTACCGACGCCTTAAAACTCAAGACTCTCATTCTTCATATGTTTCTGCCCGGAATCAAGCCAAATCTGTTCTTCGACTTGCCAAACACTCTTTCATCAATAATAAATGCACTGAACTATCCAACTCTAGCTCTTCCCAAGCTTTCTGGCATCTAGCCAAAAACCTCTCCAACAATTTCTCTTCCTCGTCTTTCCCTCCCCTTTCCCACTCTGATGGCACTACCATCACTTCTTCCTCTGACAAAGCTAAACTCTTCGCTCAAACTTTTGCTAGAAACTCCACCTTGGATGATTCCGGTGCTATTCCTCCCTCTCCGCCCTCCTCTCTCTTACTTATGCCTAATATCCTAATCTCTTCTAAAGATGTACTTTCTACCCTCTCTGGGCTTAACACTAATAAGGCGTACGGTCCGGACGGTGTTCCTCCTGTTGTTCTCAAAAACTGTGCTTCCGTGCTGACTCCCTGCCTAGGCAAACTCTTTCGTCTCTGTCTATCCTCTAACGCCTTCCCTTCATGCTGGAAGTTTGCTCACATTCAACCTGTCCCAAAGAAGGGTGACCGCTCTCAACCCTCCAACTATCGTCCAATTGCTCTTATCTCTTGTCTTTCTAAAGTTTTTGAAACTATTCTTGCTTCCAAATTTCTTAAGCATTTCTCTTCTCATAATCTGCTCTCAGATCGCCAGTATGGCTTCCTTAACCCGTACAGCCCCAGCGACGCGTCTGACGCGTCGGCGATGTATGTAACGCACAGCCCCAGAGACGCGCCTGACGCGTCACCCTAATTGCGCCGACCGTAACCTCAGGTGTAGCCACTCAAGAGGGCTCAGATTTGTATGGGAACTGTGTACGTATCCCACGCAACCGTGCCGATGGTTGAAAACTCTCAAAGTCCATGTGCGTGCGCGTGAGCGTGCAATAACCTGTTTTTTTTGGGTAATTGCCTTCAATTTTTTGCTCTTGTAAAATACGTTTTCGGGGGCTCTGTAGGACCATTTTTTAAGCTTTTTGAGCAGTTTTTCGTGGTTTTTCCTTCATTCCTAACCCATTCACTATTGTTTCTGGAATAAAACCATTTTTTGAAAACCAGCCGGGTTCTGGTGAACAAACATTACAAAACTAGCCGGGGCTCCACGGGTTAAGGGTCGCTCTACTGGTGATCTTCTTTCATATCTTACTAACTCTTGGTCATCCTCCTTTCGGGACTTCGGTGAGACTTTTTCTATTGCACTAGACATATCGAAAGCCTTCGATAGAGTCTGGCATAAATCTTTAATTTCTAAACTACCCTCCTTCGGTTTCTATCCCTCCATCTGTGCCTTTGTCTCTAATTTCCTTTCCGGCCGTTCCATAGCTGCGGTTGTGGACGGCCATTGTTCACTTCCTCACCCTATAAACTCTGGTGTTCCTCAGGGCTCTGTCCTATCTCCTATTCTCTTTCTAATTTTTATAAATGATCTCCTTAACTGTACCTTAATTCTCATCCATTCATACGCAGACGACTCAACCTTACACTACTCCATTAGTTTTTCAGAACGCCCCAGCCAGCAATCCCTCAACGACAAACGTAATGAAGCCATAGAACTCTTAAATTCTGATCTAAATACTATTTCCAATTGGGGCAGAGAAAACCTTGTTAACTTTAATGCTTCCAAAACCCAATTTCTCCATCTATCTACCCGTCAGGATCTCCCAGCGGACTATCCCTTATTCTTCAACAATACAAAAATCAACCCTTCATCTTCTCTCAATATTCTTGGTGTCTCTTTTTCTTCTGCTCTCATTTGGAAGGACCATATTACCAGTCTTGCTAAGGCAGCCTCCCAGAAGCTGGGTGTGCTCAACCGCCTTAGGGGGTTCTTTTCCCCTGCACAGCTTCTTGCGCTGTACAGGGTCATAGTGCGCCCTTGTATTGAGTATTGTTCACATGTGTGGGGAGGTTCCTCTCACACCGCTCTCCTAGACAAAGTTGAAAGGAAGGCCTTTCGTATCATTAACTCCCGTCCACTCACCAACTCTCTGCAATCTCTCTCTCTCCGCCGCAATGTTGCATCTCTCTCGCTATTCTATCGCTACTATAATAATCAGTGTTCCTCAGAGCTATCCCAGTGCATACCACCTCCTTTACGTAGGGCACGTGGTACCCGTCTTGCAACTCAATCCCACCCCTACTCTGTGCAACTCTCCAACCCAAGAGTGAAACGTTACTCTCAAACTTTCTTCTACTCAACATCTGAGCTCTGGAACTCTCTCCCAGAATCAGTCTTTCCCTCTTCCTATGACTTAAATTGCTTCAAACTCCGTGTGTCCAGGCATTTTGGCTCGAACGTCCCTTGATTTTGGCCCTGTCACTCTTTCAACTATGGGGGAGGCACTCGCTATAGGCAGTTATACCTTTTGCCTCCCTCAATCACATAGAAAAAAAAAAAAAAAAAAAAAAAAAAAAATGAGGGGTCTCCAGTAAAAGATTCCCAGGTCCCAGATCTCCCAGAGAGAGGTTCCGGTCACAGCAGGAAGACACACAGCGGAACCACCATACAGCGCCCGCCCACATTACTTCCAGGCAGAGCCCTTCACATACACTCATTCAACTAGGTAAGCAGTTACTCGGTAAGCATCCCTATTCATCACCACTTTCATTGCCTGTTCTTCAGTAATCTTTCAATTTTCCAAAGCTTTTTTCACACCATCTCTCCATCTCCTCTGAAGTCTTCCTTTCAATCTATTTTCCCTTGTTTCTTACTCATATAAATTATTTTCTTTGTAAGCCTTTCATCACTCATTTGTTCAACATGTCCATAACAGCATAGAACCCTTCTTTACACTCTGGCTGATAGGGGTTCTTCTTGGCCCACTCTCTATATGTACCTCTTCATGTTTCAATCTGTTTCTACGCATCACTCCACATATGCTCCTCAAGCAGCTCATCTCCATGATATCCAACCTTGTTGTTGTTGTTGTTGTTGTTCCCCATGCTGCCTGGCCGAACAGCCCCAAAGCCCTGAGCAAGGCCAAGGCCATAACCGAGTGCCCCCACAGAACCCTCCCTGCTGACCACAATAAAGGCTGGGTGACCGAAGCCACTCCATGGCGGGGAGCTGAGGAGGGTGCCATAACGCCTGGGAAACCAAAGCCCCACCCAGGGCCCTGTGCCCCTCAGCAATTATGAAGAAAAAGTTGAGGGGCAAAGGAAAAATGTGACGCTTTGGCTTCCAATCTTGGTAGATTGGGAGGTCAATCCACGGAAGAGACGCCGTCACTTGAGATCTAGAAAATATGTAAGTAAAAGGAAGAGTCAGAGTAAGCTATGGGTATGGCAGAGATTGCTCAGTTCTCACTCTGATAGACCAGCCCATCACCACATGACTAGAACCCAATCCTCTCAGCATTAGCTAGGAAAGGCCCTAGAAAGCCACCTTTGGCGGGGAGATAGCTCGCCTATTTCAACCCCTTTCGGGGTTGGGCACCCGCCCTCCAACCTTGTTTTCTCTTGTACTGTACTTTCAGACCCCATGTCTCTGCCCCATACATCATTGTTGGTAAAACTATCCCTCGATACATTGAACTTATAGCTTTCATTCCAAGACAATAATAATTATGAAATTGAAATTAATTAAAATTATATATTGATATACATATTTTTTTAGGTAAACAGAGATTAACCCGAGGAATACGCTATTTGGTTTTATAAGTGCCACGCATGTGAATTAATTAACTTCGATTCCGACGAAATGTGTTATATTAACCGTATAAAGCAATATTACTGCTCTACGAGCATATATTTTACTTGAATAATGAACATGTGAACATTGAAGACCAGAAAGCACATGTAAACAGCAAATTTCCAGTCAAAAAACTTATATTTGTGATGGGGGAGGGTTGAGATATGTGACAGCGTGCGACGTACACCCTCCCTCTCCAAGGTCTCGCAAGACAATAGACATGTATGGCTGCTTCCTGTGCACGTTAGAGGGTGGGAAGATGTGGAGGGAGGGAGGGAGAGTGATAACTCAACATACTACCGGTGGGAATAATTAGAAATAGGGAGAAATAAATATGAAAAACCTCATACAAACCACTCGGGATTCGAACCCTGGACCTTGCGATCAACAGTCACTCGTGCTAACCACTACACCACACTAGAGATCCTACATAGATACATCTAAAGGGTTACTACACCACACTGGCCACAAAAGAGGTCTTGCATCCTGGCAACAACTGTCACCCTGGATCTGTCTAGGTAGACATCCATCCATCCATCCATGGATGTCTACCTAGACAGGTCCTGGGTGACAGTTGTTGCCAGGTTGCAAGACCTCTTTTGTGGCCAGTGTGGTGTAGTGATTAGCACGAGTGCCTGTTGATCACAAGGTCCAGGGTTCGAATCCCAGGTGGTTTGTATGAGGTTTTTCTCAAGTGGCATTACTTGATTTAAAAGGAAAGATGGAAACATTAGGATAAATGAGGAGGGGTGAAGTGGAGGGAAAATGGAGGGGAGGGGGAAGATAAGAAACATGTTAGGTAAAGGCAAACGCTGGTGATAAACAGGCATACCACTTTTATTTTATTTTATATTTTTCTATGTGGGTGAGGGAGACAAAAGGCATAACTGCCTGTTAGCGAGTGCCTCCCCCAGAGTTGAAAGAGTGACAGGGTCAAAATCAAGGGACGTTCGAGCCAAAATGCCTGGACACACGGAGTTTGAAGCAATTTAAGTTATAGGAAGAGCGAAAGACTGATTCTGGGAGATAGTTCCAGAGCTCAGCAGTTGAATAGAAGAAAGACTGAGAATAGAGTTTCACTCTTGGGTTGGAGAGTTGCACAGAGTAGGGGTGGGATTGTGTTGCAAAACGGGTACTACGTACCCTAAGTAGAGGAGGTGGTATACACTGGGAAAGCTCTGATGAACACTGATTATTGTAGTAGCGATAGAATAGCGAGAGAGATGCAACATTGCGGCGAAGAGAGAGATTTCAGAGAGTTGGTGCGTGGATGGGAGTTAATGATACAAAAGGCTTTCCTTTCTATTTGTCTAGGAGTGTGGTGTGAGAGGATCCTCCCCACATGTGAACAATACTCAATACAAGGACGCACTGTGCCCCTGTACAGATCCAGAAGCTGGGCAGGGGTAAAGAATCCCTTGAGGCAGTTGAGCACACCCAGCTTCTGGGAGGCTGCCTTAGCAAGACTGGTAATAAGGTCCTTCCAAGTGAGAACAGAAGAAAAAGAGACACCGACAATATTGAGAGAAGATGAAGGATTGATTTTTGTATTGTTGAAGTGTAAGAGATAGTCAGTCCTCTGGAAGTTCCGAACAGGTAGTAAATGAAGAAATTGGGTTTTGGAAGCATTAAAAGTAATAAGGTTTTCTCTGCCCCAGTTGGAAATAGTAGTTAGACCAGAAGATAAGAGTTGCATGGCTTCATTACGTTTATTTTTGAGGGATTGCTGGCTGGGGCGTTCAGGAAAACTAATGGAGTAGTGTAAGGTAGAGTCGTCTGTGTATGAATGGATGGGACTGGAGGTACAATTACAATTGTGCCCTAATCACAAATTGCTTACATTTCACCGGTACTTGGGCATTTACATATTTATTTGTATATTTTTTTCTCGGCTGTCTTCCAGAAGGCCTATCACATTTGCCTAGCAGACTCTTCCTGAAGGTCTATCGCACTTGCCAGGTTAATTATATTTCTCACTATTCTATCCATCTTACCTTCTTCCTTACCCTCCTTGTCCAGCGCTGTGAGTTGGGCATTGATGAGGCCATAGTACAGGCCCTCCTTGCTCATCAGCTCATCATGGGTTCCTTCCTAGCATAGTCATTAAAAACAAAAAGTTAATATGAAGATAGTGATGATATGTGCTGTAAATTTACCCTAATAATTAACAGTTGTTCCCTCACCAAGGACGTCATGCCTAATACCGTACTTGGAGCTCTGACCGCATAGGGAAGCCCTTCATAAGTCATAATTAACCACAATGCTTGAACATCATAGAAAGAGCGATAAATATATGGAAAGCATTGAATCGGATGCCACTTAGAAAATAAAAATAAATATAGTAATAAGATATGATGCTGTAGTGCGCTTTCTATTCTGCCCTTGTTTCTCAGCCGAGCTTCGGCGTGTCTTGCCTTCACGGGCGTTCACAGGGTAAAGACCAGTGCGGTGCCTCCAGTCTAGCTTCTGACGGCTTTGTTTTTAACACCAGCGAGTCTTTGTTACATAACTTGACAGTATTGTACACTGTTTAGCCGTTACTGCAATATATTTCAGGAAGCTAGGCACCTTTTTAGCTGTGTTTTAACCCTGTGAACACCTGTTAAGTTAGGATGTCCAGGCAGGCCCATCTAGGGGATAATAACCTTATAAAAATCTGGGTGGATGGGACTCGTCAGCCTTCATTGCCAACCTGTCTAGGGGAGTAAACCTTATACAAATCCGTACTGCTTACCTAAGGGTGAAGCAGGTTAGTCGCCCAATTGCTCACATCTGTTGTATCTCTAAAGCTTTTAAAACTACTTCTTGCTTCCAAATTTCTTAAGAATTTCTCTTCTCATAATCTACTCTCAGATCACCAGTGTGGCTTCCTTAAGGGTCGCTCTGATCTTCTTTCATATCTTAATAACTCTTGGTCATCCTCCTTTCGGGACTTCTGTGAGACCTTTTCTATTGCACTAGACATATCGAAGGCCTTCGATAGAGTCTGGCACAAATCTTTAATTTCTAAACTACCCTCCTTCGGTTTCAATCCCTTCATATGTGCCTTTGTCTCTAATTTCCTTTCCAGCCGTTCCATAGCTGCGGTTGTGGGACGGCCATCGCTCACTTCCTCATCTTATCAACTCTGGTTGTCCTCAGGGGTCTGTCCTATCTCCCATTCTCTTTCTAATTTTCATAAATTATCTTCTCAACTGTACCTCCAGTCCCATCCATTCATATGCAGACGACTCCACCTTACAACACTCAATTAGTTTTCCTGAACGCCACAGCCAGCAATCCCTCAAAAACAAACGTAATGAAGCCATACAACACTTATCTTCTGATCTAACTACTATTTCCAATCTATGTATATGTATATAGTGCAGAGGCACTATTTATCTTTCATTAGTATTTTACCCGAACTGCCATTGCACACCTGGCCTTCCTAGTGTTTGGGGGTTTAATCTGGGATAAAGTGCTGTCTCGGTAGCCTAATTGTTACCTTTGGGTACTCTTTTATATTTGGGCCCCCTTTTACCCTCAACATGCATTTGAGTTCTAGGCCCTTTATAAATTCGACACATTTATACTTCAGACAGGTGTCGCGTAGTCAACACATCAGAATCCCAATAGGCTCATGTTGCTCATTCCAACATGGTCGAAATGATCTCCGACGTTACCCATCGGTACACGTACTACTTCCCGACGTCGGGTAGTTCGTACTGTTAGGGATGATTGGTATCTGACATGCAAAGGAATACAAAGGAAGGCAAGCAACAACAGACCTAATGGCCCTTACTAGGCTGCTTGTAAAAAAAAACATTGCCAAAGCCATAAACTCAAGGGCTTCAGCTCCAGAAAGACTGTGGTCAGAAAACAAAATTATAGTACTATATACGATACTGAAACGGTCACATTACTCTGGCATAAACAAAGTCAGTCGGGATTAATGACAAAGATATTTGTCAATGCGATATTTGAATGTTTGGACTGTATCACATTCCACAACACTTCTAGGTAATTTATTTATGGACGCATTGGCTTAACAATCTCTTCCGGCTTGTTGGTATTAATGGGAATGGCTCATTAATTTCCCCATAAATGTTGCGGTGTACCGATAGCCAAACAGACTATTTTACCATGCTTCGGCCGGGGCCTCTGATAGTTTCCCATACGAGAGTATGGTTTGGGGCTTCATGGTGTTATTATATGTAACATTGATTCTTGGTATTTTTCAATTCCAGAATCGAGTCCATCGAGTCCCTGTGAGCGGCTGTCAGGCAAGCAGTGGGGCCACATGGAACTTAAAGTCATGTTTGCTTTTATTCCGGTTTGTCGGACGGTAAGCTGCCCACACCTCCCTTTAATAGGGCACCCTCTGTGTGTCAGGTGCACAGCCTGCGTCTGGCGGTTCCGAGGGGAGTGGCATCCAAATCACTGCAAATTTTGTCAACCTATCAGATCAGAAGCACTGGCCCCGCAACTGGGCAAGCACCCACTAATTATACTCACTTCCATTTGGACAGTCATCCAACGACATCTTGTCGAGGCTGCCCATAAGAGCGCGACAATTGCGGATCATGAGCGCTGCTGTCCTCAAACCTCGCCTGCCACCCAATAAGAGGTCAATCTCACCATCGTCCTCTACAGGCAGTAAGAGATAAAAGAAAGTCCTACCAGCCCGATGTGCCAAAGCCCCTCCGTGGCAAAGACATCAGCTCCGACATCCACGAGCCGGCCAGTGGGTCCCCTCACAACTTCAACGATGCAGTCCCCCGTGCTGAGCCCACTTATGAGGAAGATATCAGGGTTAGGTCCAAGGACGGACTCTACAATGTCAAATACTTTGACAGTTTCAAGTCTGGACTCTAGGGAGTCTTCTAGAAAGTCACATAAGTCTTTGGACAGCAAGAGGAAAGGTTTCCAGCCTTCCGCTCTCCAACCATTGGCTAGTAAGAGAAAAAGGTCCCGTGCTCCCGCTCACAAATCGACATCTCATAAGAGAAGATCATCGGACTCTCCCAGGTCACACGCGAGCCACCACCACAAGCAAGCTCCGCGACGTATCTCACCTCCACCGAGATCATCGTGGGCCGGGGTTATGAAACCGATACCAAAATGTCTCATCTGGCTTGTCACCACTGGGTTCACAGGGATGCCGTACGTCGCTATAACCAGGAGCCTCACAAGAGTGTGGGAACAATGTGATGCTCTGTCGGAAGAAGCTCTAGATACTCCTCTACCTGCGGATGTGTATTATGACGAGGGGCCTGTTGAGGCTCCTTCCCAGACCTTGTCGTCTCCAGCGATGTCGCCACAGGAGGATCCAGTGCGTGAGGACGATGACTACAATGTATTAGCATCCTCCCCCATTGCTCCTAGTGACCTACCCTCGAAAGTGCCCTCGCCACGTTCACAGTGGCACTTTGGGGTGCAAACAGCCAAAGCAGTTAGTCTGTTACATGAATGACAAACAACAGCTCAGTCTTCTCAGAAGCCAGTGCTAGTCCCTGTTCATATAACAGTGCCGTCGGGTGTCACGGCTGTTAAGCCAAAGATAAAGTCTCCTCCCTGACCCCCAGTAATTGTCACGGCGGCGGCGTCTTGTTGAGTAGTGAGTGATAGTAGGGCTCTCAGAGCTAAGAACTCATCGGGTGAAATCCTCGATATGTTGGTCATCACTTTTGAACATTTATCCGAAAGTCGAGTCGAGTGACGTGATTTATGACAATAGTCGTACTTACTATAACTGACTCTGGGGACTTTCCTGTGATTAGCCACTCGTCCAGATATTATAAAATGGTGATGCCTTGTTCGAACAGAAGGAACAATGACTGTTGCACCGTTTTCGAAAATACCCTGGGAGCAAGATTTACTCAAAGGGAAGGCGTTAGAATAACAGATTGCGATTTAAATGCCTGATTGAAAGGTATTTCTGGAATCGTCTGTTTATCGGAACATACCAGTACGCTTCTGAAAGATCTAACAAAATCATCCATACAAAAGGTGGGAGTGTTAGACGTACTTGTTTTATAGTCAACATCTTAAACTTTTCGTTGTCAATGAACTTGTTCAAGTTCGACAAGATGATGACCGGTCGACATCTGTGGCTGTTCCGAATAGTTGGGATATAAAGACTTTTAGGTTGGGCTTGCAGGAACAAGGATGTCGTTCTTGAGCATCTCTTCGATTATGGCCTCCGTCTCCGTAGAAACTTCGGCTAGAGTCAGAGGTGAACATAATGGAGGAGCCATTGCCATGAGAGACCTTTCTTGACTACTTTGCATGCTCATGTACCACGAGACTATGCCTCGTGGCACACCTAAAAATTCTGAGTCAGAAAATTGTGTATCTCTTTCTGAAACTGGTCCGACATCAAGCATCCCTGTGGTTGGACGACTGGACTTATATCTGACAGTGTGGGAATAGCAATGGGTGAGTTTAGGTGTTTTTTGTGCCTGAACTGTACTTCACATTGGGTTAAGACTCTGGAAGTTGATAGACTGCCTGTGGCTTACCCTTCCATTTACCCCCTTTGGGTGCATACTACACCCCCCCAGGGGGTAAGGGGGCCTTCACCTATGGTGGAGGAAAAAAAGAATATGCCTCACGCATCCTACTGCGTGTCGTACAAGGCGACTAATAGGGGGGATGGCGCTAGACTTGCGGACCAACAGCCATCACTATAGAATGAAGCCTTGTTATTGGCGCTGGCATTATTTTCATATGACAGTGCTGTGACAGGGTTTCATTGTTCTAGCTTCAAGTTGCCTAATGGCGGCACACTGGCGGTGGATGTCGCTCCCTCTGGACCTGGACCTGGCGCCTTGGCCCAAACCTGGACGAAATTAATTCAGAGGGTACAGTGCGCAGTGTTTCCCTGGACTGGCACTTTCCGCCCAATAGTATAGGGGCCTGAACCTGGTGGTAGCGCTCCAGGAGGCTGCCCTGTCATTGGGCGAAAATGGACCGGACCAGTCGTAGTGCCGTGTAAGCGCACGGAGTGCATCCCTGCGGCTGGTTCTGGTGGGGCGCACCGAGGCCACTGGATTGTACCCACTTGCAATCTCTTGGGGGAAGGTGCTGGGAAGGTCCTGGGGTAGACTGGAGCCGGAGTTCTGGGGAGGGGGGGGGGGGGGTGATACCCATTTGCCAGCCAATTTACCGAATATGACTAAACCTAAAGATAAACAACGTATGTCCGATGATTCAAAACCGCACAGGATAAGGAGAAGTGCCCCCCACAATCTCGGATTTGCTAGTGTGAATGTTGGCAGTTTGAATCTGCATGCAAATGAAGTGGCTGAGATGTGCAAGAGGAGGCGAGTGGATGTCTGCTGTGCCCAGGAAGCACTCTGGAAAGGGCCTGGGGTACAGTGGATTGTTGGAAGAAAGAAAAGATATAGGATCTACTAGAAGGGAGTGGAGACTGATAAAGCGAAAGGAGGAGTGGGTGTTCTGGTGGCTGAAGAGCTAGCGGAAAGTGTGCTTCAGATTACGAGAGTTAGTGAAAGGCTGATTGTTTTGAAGTTTAAAGTTGGTGAAAGAATTCTAAATGTGATATCTGCATATGCTCCACAGGTTAGCCTACAGAAAGAGATAAAAGAGGACTTCTGGAATCACACCGTCAGCGTCATTTCGGGCCTCTCGGAGAATGAAATAACAATCCTGGGAGGGGACCTGAATGGTTACGTGGGAGCATGTGCAGATGGATACGAGGGGGTGCATGGAGGAAATGGTTACGGAAGGAGGAATCTGGAAGGCAAATATATACTGGAGTCCTGCGTTGCACTCAACATGGTTGTGTGTAACACGAAGTTCAAGAAAAGACAGAGCCATCTGGTCACATCTAACTCTGGGGTCTCCAGTAGCTAGATAGATTACTTCTTGGTTAACAGGAAAGACTGGAAACTGCTTCGGGATGTAAAGGTCATCCCGAGCGAAAAATGTATCCCCCAGCATAAGCTACTTGTGTGTGACATGAGCTTATACAGAGATCCTAAGCGCAAGAAGGTATTGTGACGCACCCAGTCCGTGGCAACGCAACCTGATTGTACTCCTTGGTACTCCACTGTACCGCCACTGTGCGGTACCGTGTACCGTGTACCGTGTACCGCTGTACCGTGCTGGCTGCTTATATTGAGTGTGACAACGTATAACTATGTTCTTTGTATCTCTGCAAAGGTCTCGTCATGTGCTAACCAGTGGTGGGTTTTGTTTTAAGCCATGTCGAGACCTTCCATTTAATATGTAGTATCAATAGAGAAGTTGATAGATAAGACAATGGGAGTTCGGAGAGAGAGAGTGAGTTAGTTTTCAGAGCGAGAGGGTAGCAACGCGCCACGCTGCCGGAGTGGTGGTTGCCAGACGTATGGACCGGTTGGCAGCCTTGCGCTTATAGCTAGGTGCGACAGGGTTGGTAGTCCATTGCCGCCTGCCTATGCTGCCTGGGTTGCCCATGTTGTCGCACTGCACATTGCCTGGAGGCTCGCTGTGTGTTCCATGATCAGGTTGCCTAGAACCTTTGAGATTCTAACATCCCTTGCCCTCTCTCCCAATTTCTCACGGTTGCACTCTTTCTCTCTGACGACATTACTCTCATTTCATTCTTCTCTCTATTTAAATGCATAACCTTCCCTTGAGGTCCTAAAGGAGTTTCAGCACTCACCTCTCGTATTACTCTTAGGACAAGCATATATTTACATGTATTAGATTTAAGGGGTTAATGTGAACAGCGATCTTCTTGATGAGGATAGTTGGTGAACGTTCTACATGTTCACGAGTTATATGCCCAGCTCATCATCCAATTTGTGACTAGACTAGTGCCATGTGTAAGAGCCCGACCATGCCCAGGAGTTGTCTGTAGAGGGGCGAGGACTTAGCCTTGATTTGCCTACCGAGCCAGGAGCGAGTGCAGTACCAGAGACTACAGCTCGCTCGTAGTGCCGGTATAGTAGAGTAACGTAATTTATCTGTCCTTGTGTTCTCTGCAGTCTTTTCCTGGGTTCTCGCTTTCGGTGCTGGGACTCGTTGTTCCTGTGACTTGACCTGCTAGCTAGAACACATGGGGATGATGAGTGGGTTATATCTTTATTTTACTATGCATTGCAGCTCTCTTTAAGTTTATGTATGTAACACTTTACAATACACATTACTCACACACAAGACAACACTATTAATACTTTCATGTATCAATTAACTGCACTGTCGTTTTGCTGCTGTGTCCGGAGTTCTATTGCGTAGGGCGCATACGGACTCAGAGGGGAGACAGAGTAAGAGAAGCGAAGTAGCCTATGCGGTAGTAGGCTACCGGCGCAGTACTGTTGCCTGCAACCTTTTAGTTATTCCAAGTATAG
>JBAKBP010021911.1:0-39793 GCA_037953745.1 Lithodes maja | reverse complement strand
CAGTTCCTGGTGTATCAGTACCTCCCTTCATAGTAGGGGATAAGGAAGCCGATGGTGGTGCAGAGGTTGCTGCAGTTACTACCAGGGCTGGAGCCAAGAGAGAGGTAGGTAAGTCACATAGACCTTTAGCTACTAACACAGACTTCAATGTTGATCCAGGAGCTTTTCTGAAAGCCCAGGCAGAATGTAAGACGCTGAAACCGCTGTGGCAGAACGCGGAAGCTGAGAAGAAGATTAGCCACAGAGGTAGGGCTGTCCGGTATGAGGTAATAGATAAATTGCTTTACAGAGTCTGCTTGGAGAGTAAAAGTCTTGAAGAAATAGGGAATAAACAACTTGTTGTTCCAAAGGTGTACAGAAATAAAGTTTTACATCTAGCCCATGATGGTTTGCTGGCTGGACACTTTTCTCACCGGAAAACTGCTGGGAAGGTGTACCAGAAGTTTTTCTGGCCTGGTGCGGGTGCTGACATAGAGAGGTTCTGCCGGTCATGTGAGGTATGTCAAAAGTTCACCCACAAAGGTAGAGTCAAACCAGTGCCCCTTTCTAAGATGCCAGTAGTTTCAGAACCCTTTTCAAAAGTTGCAATTGACATAGTGGGTCCAATTGTCCCTAGGTCTAAAAGAGGTCATAAGTACATCCTCACCTTAATAGATTGTGCAACTAGGTTCCCTGAAGCTGTACCCCTAAGGGATATCGATACTGTCACTGTAGCCGAGAGCCTTGTAGAAATTTTTGCCAGAGTGGGAATCCCTAAAGAGATTCTCTCAGATAATGGTAGCCAGTTCAAATCAGGTTTGATGTCGGAGATCAATAAACTACTATCAGTCAAGGCAGTCCACTCAAGTCCATACCATGCCCAGAGTAATGGATGCATTGAGAGGCTTAACGGTACCCTTAAATCCATGTTAAAGAAAACCTGTTCTGATCATCCTGAGGATTGGGACAGATATATTCCAGCTGTGCTATTTGCCTATAGGGAAGTACCTAATGATTCTCTCAAATTTTCACCCTTTGAGCTTCTCTATGGCAGGAATGTGAGAGGTCCATTGAGCATATTGCATGAACTTTGGGCTAACAAACTGCTTGACGAGGAGATTAGAAATTCTTACCATCATGTCCTTGATTTAAGAAACAGGTTGGAGAAGTCGGCAGAGTTGGCAGTCACCCACTCAGAAGCTAGTAGTGATCAATATAAGATGTACTTTGACCGGAAGTGTAAGCCGAGGAAGCTGAAGGTTGGTGATGAGGTACTGTTGCTGCTGCCTACTAATAATAACAAACTGTTGATGCAATGGAAAGGTCCCTATGCTGTGCTACAGGTAAAGAACAATGTTGATTATGTCATTGATGTGAGGGGTAAATCCAGGTTGTATCACATAAACATGCTCAAGAGGTTTTACAGGAGACAGAAGGATGATGATAATGTTGCTGTAGTTTCCCATGCTATTGTTTCTTCTCCAGAATTCTTCTGTAACGCAGTGGCTACAGGTATTGTGGAGGCGAATGATGATGAGAATGTTGACTATTCTAGTATACCTCTCTGCAACCTTGGTCGGAACTCTGACATTAATATCAATCCTGATCTTTCAGAGTCCCAGAAAGCTGATCTCGAGGCCATACTGGATCTGTTTCCAGATGTTGTATCAGCTATCCCAGGTAGAACAGAGTCTGCAGTGCATCGTATCAGACTAACTTCTCCGGTACCAGTCCGTAAGAAACCTTACCCTATGCCTAAGCATCTCCAGAAAGTATTTGATGAGGAGGTTCAAAGAATGCTGGATCTTGGAGTTATAGAGCCTTCAGACTCGCCATACTGTTCACCTGTTGTGCTGGTGAAGAGTAATGATTCTTACAGGTTGTGTATTGATTTTAGGGCTTTGAATGACATAACAGTGTTCGATGCAGAGCCTATGCCCCACAGAGATGATTACCTTACTGAATTTGTTGATGACAAGTATATCTCTGAATTAGATATGAATAAGGGTTACTGGCAAATTCCCTTGGACCTCGATTCAAAGATATGTACTGCGTTTGCTACAACGCAAGGATTAATGCAATTCACTCGTATGCCCTTTGGTTTAAAGACTGCTTGTGCAACTTTCATTAAGCTGATGAGGAAGGTTACTAGGGATCTAGAGAATACTGCCTGCTATTTCGACAACCTTGTGATTCATAGCAAAGACTGGGATTCTCACCTTAAACACTTGACTAATGCGCTTGATAGATTTAGAGAGCATGGGTTAACCGTAGGATCAAAGAAGTGTTTCTTGGGGTTTCCATCCATCAAGTATCTTGGCTATTCTTTGGGAGAGAATAAGTTGTCACCCCTTGGGGTTAGAGTGAATGCCATTCAAGAGTTAACCTTACCTGCTACTAAGTCACAACTGCGATCCTTCATGGGTACTATGAACTTCTATAGGCAGTTTGTTCCCAATTTTGCAGATCTTGCTAGTCCTTTAACAGATATGCTTAGGAAAGGATGTCCTAATAAACTGCAATGGACACTTGAGATGGAGGAAAGGTTCCGTTCCCTGAAGAAAACTCTGGTTAACCAGCCTATTCTGAGGCTACCTAACTTAGAAAAGACCTTTTATCTCAGGACTGATGCCAGCGGTGAAGGTCTGGGAGCTGCCCTTCTGCAGGAGGCTGATGGAGTGCTGATGCCTGTCTGCTATGCGAGTCGTAAGCTATTAGACAGGGAAAAAAATTATTCAGCTATTGAGCGTGAGGGTTTAGCTGTGGTGTGGAGTATAGAACACTTCCGTAAGTATTTGTATGGTACAAAGTTCATCCTGCAAACTGATCATCAGCCACTGACCTATATTAAAAACATGCAGAATTCTAACAACAGGTTAATGAGGTGGGCCCTGGTTCTTCAGTCCTATGCCTTCAGAGTGGAGTACATAAAGGGTAAGGATAATGTTTTTGCAGACCTTCTTAGCAGATCCTAGGTCATGATTCACATCCCATCAAAGGAATACTTAAATACCTGATTTTGTCTATATTCCGTGTAATATAGTTGGTGAGGGGGTATTGTCAGGGATATTGTGTCATATTGCTTTGATAGGTGTGAATAATCTGGTTAGGCTGTCTGATCATAGATGGCGTCGTTCATGAGAGCGAGTGTTGTGTGTGTGTGTGTGTGTGTGTATGCGTTGGTGAGTTTCAATTTTGGATTCGATGCTTTACGAGACTATGTGATACTGTACAGGTATGCGTGCTAGTGTAGATTGATTCATTTGAGTTTCAGATGGTTTGTTAGTGTAAGTGATAGTTGTATAATTCAATTCTTATTTTCTTTGAGGTGGGTGTTCGGGGTATCGAATATTGATTCAGTGTGTGTTTTGACTTTTATGAATTATTGAGAGGTGATTTGGTAGAGGACTTAATTCAGTCAGTCAGTACATTCCCAGCACACAAGGATTACAGTCTCTTCAGCTACTAGTGAGTGTTGGTGCTACATATAGTGAATTGCTTAAGAGTGAAGTATTAGTGATGGTGTCTGACAGTGATGATTTTCTTCTGTGATTGTATTTGTCAGTATCATAATACTTTACGTCTTTACGGTGTCATTTCCTAAGTGTTTTCTTTCTTTGCTTCCTAGCGGTGTAGCGTGTGTGTGCTGGGGGTCTGCCACCAGAGCTCTTACTTATGAATTTTGACCAGGATCTTGCCCATGATATATGCCAAGAATCTAACCTTAGTCCGATCCTGATGTGGCCGTTTCGGTCTACCTGGTGCTTTGACCAAGCGGACTCATCCGTGAACGAGTGTGGGCTGGTTCTGTTTGGTCTAAGGCGAGTGTAGGACTTGGATGAGGGAGAGCGTTGGTTACACTTCGAGCCCTGCAGCTGTTGACGGGTCCAGGATCGGCATACTAGTACTGTGTGGTGACGCCAGGTTGCCTTGTGGGAGCCCTCACGTATAGTTCTCGGGGCTGTACTGCAGTTTCTCAGCCTGTGTGTGCCCGGACAGCCAGGAGTTCAAGTCAACCAGTGAAGAGGAGGGGGACTTCTATATTCATCATTTCCTTGCATTCCCTCTGGAGACCTATGCCGTATTAGCCTACCTTAGGACAGCCAGGAGTTCAAGTCAACCAGTGAAGAGGAGGGGGACTTCTATATTCATCATTACTTTTCATTCCTTTTTGAGACCTTAGCAGTAATGGTCTACTTTGGGACCCTCTCGTAGTCTACTTAAAGTTGTCATTAAAAGTTGTCATTCAAGTTGTCATTCATGTGTCATTCAAGTTGTCATTCATGTAGTCATACTTATTTGAAAGTTAATTAATTGACCACAAACTAATTAGCCCTAAGATATTCACCACTGCACCCTTCTTTATAATGCGAATGTCTTTTAGTGTGAATTTGGGTGAATGGTGTGAATGTATGTAAAATAATGTTATGGGTTTCTTTTTTCATTATTTGTAATATATATATTTTATAATATACTTTTGAGGTTATGTATTTTCTATCACTAATCCTTATCTTATGTAGGCTAAGAGAATGAGTTGTTAATTTATCGAGTGTATATCAAGTTACTCTGAAATCACGGAACCTACCTAGAATATCATAAGTGATTTCCTTGACAGCCATAAGGTACAGTCGCTCATAAGAATAACCCTTCCCTGCCGAGCTGCTATAAACACGATGGCGCCATAAGGTACAGTCGTTCATAAGAATAACCCTTCCCTGCCGAGCTGCTATAAACACGATAGCGCCATAAGGTACAGTCGCTCATAAGAATAACCCTTCCCTGCCGAACTGCTATAAACACGATGGTGCCATAAGGTACAGTCACTCATAAGAATAACCCTTCCTTGCCGAGCTGCTATAAACACGATGGCGCCATAAGGTACAGTCGCTCATAAGAATAACCCTTCCCTGCCGAGCTGCTATAGACACGATGGCGCCATAAGGTACAGTCGCTCATAAGAATAACCCTTCCCTGCCGAGCTGCTATAAACACGATGGCGCCATAAGGTACAGTCGCTCATAAGAATAACCCTTCCCCGCCGAGCTGCTATAAACACGATGGCGCCATAAGGTACAGTCGCTCATAAGAATAACCCTTCCCCGCCGAGCTGCTATAGACACGATGGCGCCATAAGGTACAGTCGCTCATAAGAATAACCCTTCCCCGCCGAGCTGCTATAGACACGATGGCGCCATAAGGTACAGTCGCTCATAAGAATAACCCTTCCCTGCCGAGCTGCTATAGACACGATGGTGCCATAAGGTACAGTCGCTCATAAGAATAACCCTTCTCTGCCGAGCTGCTATAGACACGATGGCGCCATAAGGTACAGTCGCTCATAAGAATAACCCTTCCCTGCCGAGCTGCTATAAACATGATGGCGCCATAAGGTACAGTCGCTCATAAGAATAACCCTTCCCTGCCGAGCTGCTATAAACACGATGGCGCCATAAGGTACAGTCGCTCATATGAATAACCCTTCCCTGCCGAGCTGCTATAAACACGGATGGCGCCATAAGGTACAGTCGCTCATAAGAATAACCCTTCCCTGCCGAGCTGCTATAAACACGATGGCGCCATAAGGTACAGTCGCTCATAAGAATAACCCTTCCCTGCCGAGCTGCTATAAACACGATAGCGCCATAAGGTACAGTCGCTCATAAGAATAACCCTTCCCTGCCGAACTGCTATAAACACGATGGTGCCATAAGGTACAGTCGCTCATAAGAATAACCCTTCCCTGCCGAGCTGCTATAAACACGATGGCGCCATAAGGTACAGTCGCTCATAAGAATAACCCTTCCCTGCCGAGCTGCTATAGACACGATGGCGCCATAAGGTACAGTCGCTCATAAGAATAACCCTTCCCTGCCGAGCTGCTATAAACACGATGGCGCCATAAGGTACAGTCGCTCATAAGAATAACCCTTCCCTGCCGAGCTGCTATAAACACGGATGGCGCCATAAGGTACAGTCGCTCATAAGAATAACCCTTCCCTGCCGAGCTGCTATAAACACGATGGCGCCATAAGGTACAGTCGCTCATAAGAATAACCCTTCCCTGCCGAGCTGCTATAAACACGATAGCGCCATAAGGTACAGTCGCTCATAAGAATAACCCTTCCCTGCCGAACTGCTATAAACACGATGGTGCCATAAGGTACAGTCGCTCATAAGAATAACCCTTCCCTGCCGAGCTGCTATAAACACGATGGCGCCATAAGGTACAGTCGCTCATAAGAATAACCCTTCCCTGCCGAGCTGCTATAGACACGATGGCGCCATAAGGTACAGTCGCTCATAAGAATAACCCTTCCCTGCCGAGCTGCTATAAACACGATGGCGCCATAAGGTACAGTCGCTCATAAGAATAACCCTTCCCCGCCGAGCTGCTATAAACACGATGGCGCCATAAGGTACAGTCGCTCATAAGAATAACCCTTCCCCGCCGAGCTGCTATAGACACGATGGCGCCATAAGGTACAGTCGCTCATAAGAATAACCCTTCCCCGCCGAGCTGCTATAGACACGATGGCGCCATAAGGTACAGTCGCTCATAAGAATAACCCTTCCCTGCCGAGCTGCTATAAACACGATGGCGCCATAAGGTACAGTCGCTCATAAGAATAACCCTTCCCCGCCGAGCTGCTATAAACACGATGGCGCCATAAGGTACAGTCGCTCATAAGAATAACCCTTCCCCGCCGAGCTGCTATAGACACGATGGCGCCATAAGGTACAGTCGCTCATAAGAATAACCCTTCCCCGCCGAGCTGCTATAGACACGATGGCGCCATAAGGTACAGTCGCTCATAAAAATAACCCTTCCCTGCCGAGCTGCTATAAACACGATGGCGCCATAAGGTACAGTCGCTCATAAGAATAACCCTTCCCTGCCGAGCTGCTACAGACACGATGGCGCCATAAGGTACAGTCGCTCATAAGTATAACCCTTCCCTGCCGAGCTGCTATAGACACGATGGCACCATAAGATACAGTCGCTCATAAGAATCACCCTTCCCTGCCAAGCTGCTAATAAACACGATGGCACCATAAGGTACAGTCGCTCATAAGAATAACCCTTCCCTGCCAAGCTGCTATAAACACGATGGCGCCATAAGGTACAGTCGCTCATAAGAATAACCCTTCCCTGCCGAGCTGCTATAAACACGATGGCGCCATAAGGTACAGTCGCTCATAAGAATAACCCTTCCCTGCCGAGCTGCTATAAACACGATGGCACCATAAGGTACAGTCGCTCATAAGAATAACCCTTCCCTGCCGAGCTGCTATAAACACGATGGCGCCATAAGGTACAGTCGCTCAAAAGAATAACCCTTCCCTGCCGAGCTGCTATAAACACGATGGCGCCATAAGGTACAGTCGCTCATAAGAATAACCCTTCCCTGCCGAGCTGCTATAAACACGATGGCGCCATAAGGTACAGTCGCTCATAAGAATAACCCTTCCCTGCCAAGCTGCTATAAAGACGATGGCGCCATAAGGTACAGTCGCTCATAAGAATAACCCTTCCTTGCCGAGCTGCTATAAACACGATGGCGCCATAAGGTACAGTCGCTCATAAGAATAACCCTTCCCTGCCGAGCTGCTATAAACACGATGGCGCCATAAGGTACAGTCGCTCATAAGAATAACCCTTCCCTGCCGAGCTGCTATAAACACGATGGCGCCATAAGGTACAGTCGCTCATAAGAATAACCCTTCCCTGCCGAGCTGCTATAAACACGATGGCGCCATAAGGTACAGTCGCTCATAAGAATAACCCTTCCCTGCCGAGCTGCTATAGACACTATGGCGCCATAAGGTACAGTGCTTATAAGAATAACCCTTCCCTGCCGAGCTGCTATAGACACGATGGCGCCATAAGGTACAGTCGCTCATAAAAATAACCCTTCCCTGCCGAGTTGCTCTAAACACGATGGCGCCATAAGGTACAGTCGTTCATAAGAATAACCCTTCCCTGCCGAGCTGCTATAAACACGATGGCACCATAAGGTACAGTCGCTCATAAGAATAACCCTTCCCTGCCGAGCTGCTATAGACACGATGGCACCATAAGGTACAGTCGCTCATAAGAATAACCCTTCCCTGCCGAGCTGCTATAAACACGATGGCACCATAAGGTACAGTCGCTCATAAGAATAACCCTTCCCTGCCGAGCTGCTATAAACACGATGGTGCCATAAGGTACAGTCGCTCATAAGAATAACCCTTACCTGCCGAGCTGCTATAGACACGATGGCACCATAAGGTACAGTCGCTCATAAGAATAACCCTTCCCTGCTGAGCTGCTATAAACACGATGGCACCATAAGGTACAGTCGCTCATAAGAATAACCCTTCCCTGCCGAGCTGCTATAAACACGATGGTGCCATAAGGTACAGTCGCTCATAAGAATAACCCTTCCCTGCCGAGCTGCTATAAACACGATGGCGCCATAAGGTATAGTCGCTCATAAGAATAACCCTTCCCTGCCGAGCTGCTATAAACACGATGGCACCATAAGGTACAGTCGCTCATAAGAATAACCCTTCCCTGCCGAGCTGCTATAAACACGATGGTGCCATAAGGTACAGTCGCTCATAAGAATAACCCTTCCCTGCCGAGCTGCTATAAACACGATGGCGCCATAAGGTACAGTCGCTCATAAGAATAACCCTTCCCTGCCGAGCTGCTATAAACACGATGGCACCATAAGGTACAGTCGCTCATAAGAATAACCCTTCCCTGCCGAGCTGCTATAAACACGATGGTGCCATAAGGTACAGTCGCTCATAAGAATAACCCTTCCCTGCCGAGCTGCTATAAACACGATGGTGCCATAAGGTACAGTCGCTCATAAGAATAACCCTTCCCTGCCGAGCTGCTATAAACACGATGGCGCCATAAGGTACAGTCGCTAATAAGAATAACCCTTCCCTGCCGAGCTGCTATAGACACGATGGCGCCATAAGGTACAGTCGCTCATAAGAATAACCCTTCCCTGCCGAGCTGCTATAAACACGATGGCACCATAAGGTACAGTCGCTCATAAGAATAACCCTTCCCTGCCGAGCTGCTATAAACACGATGGCGCCATAAGGTACAGTCGCTCATAAAAATACCTGGACTTCACATATTCCCCACTAAGCCTTCCAGCACGGTGACGTCATGTATAATTTAACCCCTTCTGTACCGGGGGCGTCTTTTCCCTTTGTTCTAGCTATATTTAGACGATTTTATGCAGTTTAAAAAGGATCTAGGGTAGTAAAAAGAGCTAAGTGAGATAGTTCGAAGCCTGGTAATTGATGAAGGCCCTTTTTGAACTAGAAAAATTGTCTATCAGTAGCCAGAATATAGTTAACAAGACGTCACCGGTAAAGAAGGGGTTAAGGGACGTTATGTTATTATTATTATTATTATTATTATTATTATTATTATTATTATTTTTTTTTTTTTTACTTTATTTATTTGTGTTTGTTTACTCCCTAGACCTCTATCAAACTTTAAACAATACCCCCAAGATAAATTTGTACATATTTCAGTTGGAAAATGTTCCGACCGAAGACCGGTTCCTTCTAAAATACAGTAGGATATCGCTATCGCTTCATTATTATTTTAGTTTCTTCCTTAGGCCTCCAAGCTTATAAGGAAACATCTTTAAGATCCACCTTTGAGATTAATTTGTATGGTTTGCTCTGTCTTGAGTCGGCCACCCCCAAGAAAAAATAAAATAAAAATAAAATAAAATAATATAAAATAAAAATAAAAAATTGGAAAAGCGGGGATTGGGCCTGAGCATATAGATAGATAGATAGATAGCTATCGCTTGCCAGAAAAAAATCGACACCTTGAGAGGGCGAAAGATCTTAAAATCGCCAAACTAATGGGGCGAACGTCTTAAAATCTCATAACTACTTGGGCTAAACATGAAAAAGAAGGGTCCAGTCAAAAATAACAAGTACTTCCGCTTATTAATGTGACGATTGTCTTCACTACCAACTCTGTCAGACTCCGAGGACGACCTTCTTCAATGTATTCTGACTGGCAGTAGACAATTGGGTGGAAGGAATTTTGGAGGTCAGAGGGTAATTTGAGATGCATGTACCCTTTGATTCTTGGAGAGCCTTTCAAAACCTGAATACAATCGTTTAATGTTAGCCTGAATGAGTTTAATGTTAGCCTGAATGAGTTTAATGTTAGCCTGAATGAAGTGAAAGAGCGTCCTGGTACCATGATGGGGTTAACCCTTTCACGTTTTTATGACGCAGAGGTTGCCAGATTAGCAATAATAAATAGAGTTCTCTCACTCTTATAATTACCTCTCCAAAATTAGTTTTCTGCCCACAGCTAACTCAAAGACAACTGCAGAGGTTGAATTAACTAAACTAAAGGTTTTTAAATACCCCTGATGGTAACAAAGGCTTTAAAGTATCCCTAATAGGCTCAAAATTGCGTCAAAAACGTGAGAGGGTTAAGGTGTTCCAGGAAACAGGTTAAATGTTACGATTAGCCTTTTGATTACCACGGCTCTTTCCTAGGCTGAATAAAATCGTGGATTGATATCAAGAAAACCCTTTTAATAGCCGTTATCGCACTGCAGGAATGATGACGTATATCTATAGACACTGATTTATATAATTATGTTACTTTATATTAACCCCTTCAGCACCTTGGGATTCTGGCTAACATTAGACGATGTTATGCAGTCTAAAGAGGACCTGTGTTATTCAGAGGGTTTATTGAGATCGTATTTACCGATTTGAGTCGTAGAGATCGATTGTAAACTAAAGAAAATGGCCTAATGGTAACCAGAATTTGGTGATAATTGCGTCATGGTACTGAAGGGGTTAATTAATTATTAAGGGGACACTGACTGCTTTTTTGGTATATAAATTAATTCATTCATAAATTCTTAGTTTCCTCGCTAGACATCCCTCAAACTTAGAAAAACATCCCTTAGACCCCCCCCCCCCTCAAGATAAATTTGTACATTTTTCGGTAGAAAAATGTCCTGGCCGTAGGCCGGTTCCTCTTACAATTACAGGCTCGCTATCGGTCGCCAGGAAAAAATCGACACGTAAATGGCACGATAGGTCTTAAAATTGACAACGAAATGGAGGTAAAGATATAAAGATCGCCAAACTAATGGGCCGAACGTCTTAAAATGTCCAAACTAGTGGGGCTAAACATAAGGGGAAAGAAGGTCTATAAAAACGGTCTTTCTCTCCTTTTCTCTCTTTCTCTGGCTTATATCCATTCGGCCCCATTCAGCCAACTGTTTTAAGACGTTTATCCCCATCCAGGTGTCGATTTCTTCCTGGCGAGCGATAGCGAGTCAGCATTGTATGGCGAAATCCGGCTTCGCCGGAGAAATGTTTCTATCGAAAAATTTATAAATTTAGCTTGCTGTCAAAACAAAAATATATATATATGCTGGCTCGCTACCGCTCGCCAAGAAAATATTGACACCTGGATGGGGGTAAAGTCTTAAAACAGTAGGCTGAATGGGGCCGAATGGAAACAAGCCAAAGAGAGAGGGAGAGAAAAAAAAGCGAGGTGGGCCCCCTTAATAGTAGCCTACAGTATGTATTGTGTGTGTGTGTGTGTGTGTGTGTGTGCTTTATTATATTTATTTTGATATATTACAAATACATATATACAACAAGACAAAAAGACACAGTGTAGCCTCAACTAAATTTGCATACATATTTCTATTACGCATACATATTTCTATTACGCATACATATTTCTATTGCGCATACATATTTCTATTGCGCATACATATTTCTATTACGCATACATATTTCTATTTATTACGCATACATATTTCTATTGCGCATACATATTTCTATTACGCATACATATTTCTATTGCGCATACATATTTCTATTACGCATACATATTTCTATTACGCATACATATTTCTATTACTTGTGCTTCATTGTGTACGCAATATAATTATGTATACATTAGGCTCCATCAGTAGGAATGCTAAGAATGTGGTTTGAGATTATGGAGTGTTTTTATATTCATACAGCTGGATCTAGAAAAACTAAAACTAAGGCTGCATCTACACTGCACCCTAGAACAGGCGTATACAAAGTAAATGATAACAGAAATGAAAACACATTATACCTTATATATACCGGTATATATATATATATATATATATATTAATTAACTACTCCACTACCACTACCACTACTACTACTACTACTTATTATAATGCTATATATAGATTATTAAATGATTACTAATAATTAGGGTTGTATCTTCACTAAAGGGATTTGAAAACACGATATTTTCCTATAAATACCTTTCAATATTTGTGCACACCGTGCGTATATAATGCCAACACATGTCGCTTAAGGGGAGGTTTATAGTTTGTTCCCTAGACCTCCATCAAGCTTAAAATTACACCCTCTAGACCCTCTTTCAAGCTAAATTTGTACATTGTTCGGTAAAATGTCCCGGCCAAAGGTCGGTTCCTCTTAAATTACAGGCTCGTTATCGCTCGCCAGGGAAAAATTTACCCCTAAATGACACGAAAGATCTTAAAATTGACAGAAATGGGGCGAAAGTTCCTAAAATTGCCAAACTAATGGGGCGAAGGTCTTAAAATCTCAAAATCAATGGGGCTAAACCTGAATGAGAAAGGAGTTCAGTAAAAAAAATCTCTCAAGTGGAAATCTACCCTTAATAAGTTTACATTTTCTTACAGGGATGGTGGATCCAGTTAAAGAAACCTGCAAGAATGTATCTTCAGTCTGTGACCTCGACCAACTTATTTCTTTACTTTGATATTGATTGTGTTAAAGGGGAGACAGTTGGTTTGTGGAGTCCTCCTCCTCCTCCCTCATGTTTGGCCCTATTAGTTAGGAGATTTCAAGACATTCGCCTCATTAGTTTGGCGATTTTCAGGCTTTTTGCCCCATTTCTTTGCCAATATTAAGACCTTTCGTGCCAATAAGGTGTCGATTATTTTCCTGGCAATCGATAGCGAGCCTGTATTTGAAGAGAAATCGGCCTTCGGCCGGGACATTTTTCTACCGAAAAATGTACAAATTGTGGGTCTTGTGGGTGTTTTTTAAAAGTTTGATAGAAGTTTAGAGAGCAAACTAAACCCCCTCCTTAAACCATTGAACCGAACCAATACATTATGTTGCACAATACCGTCTGGGCTCCCTTAACCCTTCAGCATGATGACGTAATTGTCATGATATTCTGGTTGCCATTAGACGTTTTTCTTAAGCCTATAATCTACCTTTAGGACTCAAATACGTAGATACTATCTCAATAAACCCTCTGAATAACAGTTTTTGTTTATGTGTCTCAACCTTGGGACTGTAGCCTGTTCAGTAGCCTGTAACTCTTGCGAGGCCCCGAGATAATCGATTGAAGCTTCGAGATGTTGAGTGTTTCATATGTGTCGCACTAGATGTTCACAGTGGAGCTTCAATGTGTTGGTTGCTTCCTTTCTGCCACACTTGATGACGACACCTTATACACGTCACTTGATTTGGAGAGTGCAGCTATACGATCGTTCACAGTCACAGCAGTTCCGAATATGGTTGGGCATCTTCTATGCTATGAATTCGTGACGGTAACATTCAAGACAGCTAGAGCCGCCTTAATTACCAAGTTTCTTTATATTTTTTCCAGGGAATATAGTGTTTAATTGTTGTTTATCATGGTTTGAGTGGAGGATTTGCATTAACTTACCCATTATTCATTAATCTGAAGATACTCCGTCAAATGGCGCCATTTATTGGGTGAATCGCGCTTTTACAGTAGGTAAGGAAAATTGTGGGGAGACCATGCACGCTTCCAAAATGTACAAATATTATATTAGATTAAATTAGATTAACCTAACCTAACCTAACCCTAATATAATATAATATAATATCGTTTTTGTGAGTAACGTTCAAGCCATTTATTGGGTGAATCGCACTCACCGCATCTTTCAAAACAAGAAGAAGAGGACCCATGTCGAAGGATTCATTGGGTGCAATGCTTTGTTTACGTTCCGGACATTATTTTCGTGTTATTTTTCGGTGTAATCGGGTTTTTTCAAGTGTCGATAACGAAATTCCTCCATGCGGACTATAATGAGAAAAATATGGCGAGTCTATTGGTCCCTATTTTCCCTAATACATTATTTCTAATAAGGCGGCGAAAGAGGTCTTGAATGTTATCTTCGTGACAACATAGGGGTGTTTTCTTGACGTTTCGGTGTAGCCAGGATGCTTGTAGAACAACAGGAACGATCAGATCCCCTCGGGAAAAACCCTGACATTTGGCGTGGACTCGACTAAGGTCCTTTTGGTCTGTATTCCACGACGCTGTCCACTATGCTATCGCCTCCCCCTAGGTATTTCTATCGCCTCCCCCTAGGTATTTCTATCGCCTCCCCCTAGGTATTTCTATCGCCTCCCCCTAGGTATTTCTATCG
The DNA here is from genome assembly GCA_037953745.1 of Lithodes maja. Classification (NCBI taxonomy): domain Eukaryota; kingdom Metazoa; phylum Arthropoda; class Malacostraca; order Decapoda; family Lithodidae; genus Lithodes; species Lithodes maja. The sequence goes on along the minus strand of JBAKBP010021911.1, from coordinate 25,358 downwards.
CCTCCCCCTAGGTATTTCTTGTAATGTATAAACTCTTCTAAAAAAGCCAGAATAAAAGATAAAAGGCGTCATCATGGTGGAGGGGTTACATGTGCCTGCAATATTTACACGTAAGCAATGGTAAGAATGTAGTTTAATACTTTGTTTACACGTAAGCAATGGTAAGAATGTAGTTTAATACTTTGTTTACACGTAAGCAATGGTAAGAATGTAGTTTAATACTTTGTTTACACGTAAGCAATGGTAAGAATGTAGTTTAATACTTTGTTTACACGTAAGCAATGGTAAGAATGTAGTTTAATACTTTGTTTACACGTAAGCAATGGTAAGAATGTAGTTTAATACTTTGTTTACACGTAAGCAATGGTAAGAATGTAGTTTAATACTTTGTTTACACGTAAGCAATGGTAAGAATGTAGTTTAATACTTTGTTTACACGTAAGCAATGGTAAGAATGTAGTTTAATACTTTGTTTACACGTAAGCAATGGTAAGAATGTAGTTTAATACTTTGTTTACACGTAAGCAATGGTAAGAATGTAGTTTAATACTTTGTTTACATGTAAGCAATGGTAAGAATGTAGTTTAATACTTTGTTTACACGTAAACAATGGTAAGAATGTAGTTTAATACTTTGTTTACACGTAAGCAATGGTAAGAATGTCGTTTAATACTTTGTTTTTCTTGTTACAGGTGCAGGATCCAGAAAAAAATAACCCTAAGGCTGTGTGTTTACTGAGTGGCCTCGACTAAGTTACTTCAGCCAGCCAGCCAGCCAATAAGCCAGTACACCAATAAGCCAGCCAGCCAATAAGCCAGTACACCAATAAGCCAGCCAGCCAATAAGCCAGCCAGTCAGCCTCTCAGTCAGTCACTCCAATGTTAACTGCTACCCTTTCCAAACAAGATATCCACGCAACAAGAGCTGTTTTTATTAATCCAAGCGCGGTCAAATCGGATTAACTGTACGCGAAGGAATCTAGACGTTTGTTTACGGTACGCTCTGTTATAAAGGATTACAAGGAAAAGCGAACAACAACAGATCTACTAATCCTCGTACCTTTCTAAAGCTTAAGATAGCATACCCTATCATTGTAACAGAAGACAAACAAACATTGGGAACTATCGTGATCGTCAAAAGGCCTTAACCCATACAGTACCAGGGACGTCCCTTTTATCATATTCTGGCAACTACTAGACGATTTTATTAAGCTCAGGAAGGACTTCTAGCTATAATAAGACTTCCAACTATCTCAACCAACCTTTTTAACTACCACAGATCCTTCCCAAGCTGCATAATATTGTCTCAATATAGCTAGAATACAATACAACACACGTCACTGGTACTCAAAGGGTTAAACTATTCCGTCCCTGATATTGTAGTTAACCCAAAACTCGTATGCTCATTACCACGTCTCTACTGTTATTATGGCGCCCTAACCTTCTTATAAATGACCTTGGTATTCACCAATCATTCTGTATATTTAATATAAGTTCATATTTCATTCCTGACTTTACTTTTGAGTGACACCTTTTCACTCATGGAACATCAAAGCCTATGTTTGTTCCCTCTTAGCGCTCCTTAGAAGATTACAAGATATCGCATGTAAATGATTATTGCACAATTTATACAAGAATTATACGTGAATTATTATGTTTTTTTCCACCAACCAACTCCCTAATTACTAGAACCCTCAATTTCAGATCCCAGAAATAAAACTCAAAGTTCCTAATCTGACTGTCACTATATCATCTTCATTAGCAATTCACACTTATATCTACTAATCGCAACCCGAGTGTTAATCGGCACCTCTTGAAGCTAAGACTGGTGGAAGTGAACAATTCCATTAGAAGCTAAGATTACTGAAACTGAAGCTAGAATACTGTATAAGGTATATTGAACTATTAAGGTGACTCATTTTGAAACTAATAGTCAACTTGAAACTAAGACTCACTCGAAGCTACAACTGAACTAGAAGCTAAATTTGAGGTGTAAGGTAACTCTCAACTTGAAACTAAGACTCACTGGAAGCTACAACTGAACTAGAAGCTACATTTGAGGTGTAAGGTAACTAAGTGTTGAGTGTTGTGAGTGTGTAGTGAAGGAAGGTTTAGAACAAGATGGGTGTTGTAGGTTTGACTGTGGTGGTTATGGTGGCTGTTATGGTGGTGTTGGAGGGAGTTACTGGTAAACTAGTCTACGTGGAGGAGAACCTACCGCTACCGGTAAGTACAACAAACTTATTTTATGTAAATTAAGGGGGGTCACCGGCTTTTTTTTTTTATCTTTCTCTCCTTTTCTCTCTTTCCCTTGCTTGTATCCATTTGACCCCATTCAGCCAACTGTTTTAAGACGTTTATCCCCCCATCCAGGTGTCGATTTCTTCCTGGCGAGCGATAGCGAGCCAGCATTGTATGGAGAAATCCGGCTTCGCCGGAGAAATTTTTCTATCGAAAAATGTACAAATTTAGTTTGCTGTCAAAACAAAAATATATATATGCTGACTCGCTACCGCTCGCCAAGAAAATATTGACACCTGGATGGGTTTAAACGTCGCTGAATGGGGCCGAATGGATACAAGCCAAAGAGAGAGGGAGAGAAAGAGGAAATAAGCGAGGTGGGCTCCCTTAACACTTTGTCTTCCAGGATGGGTTTATATTAATTCTGGCTAACGTTAAGCTATTTTAAGGTGATGAAAGCCCTCTAGGAAATACATTGGGTAAAACCTCTCTCAATTAACCATTTCTTCCTAAACGTATACGTGGCTTACTATCTTGAGAGGGTTAATAATACACATTATTGATACACCTGTGTAATCAAGAGGCCGATTACTTGTGCTTAATATGTGTCTTTCTCGTGTTTTCCTTGGGTGCATACTAGACCTTTTAAATAAGTTAATTTAAATTTGATTATGTTGGGTATCTATATCTATCTATTGCCGGACGCCTTACTCCCCTTACGAGGGTGGCCATACACCGAATGCCCCCAAGCGGACCTATTCCCTGTGAGAGGGACAAGCCGAGCCAGTTTAGTGAAGGACTTACAGGATTGACCACTCAATTTAGGATCCGTCCGACTCCGAGGCCCTCTGTGTATCTTGTTAGCACTATTTATCTACAGTGGTGTTCGGCTAATCCATCCACTAACCTGCCTTACCCTTAGGTAAGCAGTACGGATTTGTATCAGGTTTACTCCCCTAGACAGGTTGCCAACCAAGGCTGACGAGTCCCATCCACCCGGATTTGTATAAGGTTGTCTCCCCTAGATGAGTTGCCTACGAAGGCAAACGAGTCCCATCCACCCGATGTGTTGGGTATACTGTATGTGACATTAATAATACAACAGTTGAATCCCTGACACTAATTGGTTATAGTTGTTGTTTTTCCCCAAGCTGCCTGGCCGAACAGCCCCAAGGCCCCGAGCAAGGCCAAGGCCAAGGCCATAACCGAGCGCCCCCACAGAACCCTCCCTGCCGACCACAACAAAGCCTGGGTGACCGAAGCCACTCCATGGCGGGGAGCTGAGGAGGGTGCGGAAACGCCCGGGAAACCAAAGCCCCACCCAGGGCCCTGTGCCCCTCAGCAATTATGAAGAGAAAGTTGAGGGGCAAAGGAAAGATGTGACGCTTTGGCTTCCAATATTGGTAGATTGGGAGGTCAATCCACGCAAGAGACGCCGTCACTTGAGATCTAGAAAATATATAAGTAAAAGGAACAGTCAGAGTAAGCTATGGGTATGGCAGAGATCGCTCAGTTCTCACTCTGATAGACCAGCCCATTGGTTATAGTAATAAGTCATCATTATAGTATTTGCCCATCAGGTTCTGAACTATACTGTATATTTATATATATATATATATATGCATCCATTGGTAATATAGAGTACCGGTATATACTTTACGTTACCGGTATAGTTTCACTGATGTTTGCAGGTAAGCTTCTCAGGTGAAACACTGTTGTAACGTTTGTTCTCTATCGTTAGTATTCTGATGGATTTAATTACGTTTGTTATGTTTATTTTATTATGTTTATTATTTTTTATTTTGTTTTATTTATTTTGATTAGCATTAGTATCCTCAAAATGGCATAGTCATGATATCACGTACTTTACTTTCATTTAGAATTAAGGGGGGTGACCTGTTTCTGTTCTGTCCTTTCTATCTTTCTCTGGCTTGTATCCATTTGGCCCCATTCAGCCTATTGTTTTAAGACGTTTATCCCCATCCAGGTGTAAATTTTTTACTGGTGAGCGGTAGCGAGCCAGCATTTTGTTTATTTTTGTTTGACAGCAGGCTAAATTTGTACATTTTTCGATAGAAAAATTTCTCCGGCGAAGCCGGATTTCTTCATATAATGCTGGCTCGCTATCGCTCGCCAGGAAGAAATCGACACCTAGATGGGGATAAACGTCTTAAAATAGTTGGCTGAATGGGGCCGAATGGATACAAGCCAGAGAAAGAGAGAAAAGGACAGAAGTAACAAAAAGCAGGTCACCCCCCTTAGCCATTTCCATTAGAATAAATAAGGCCAAAGAATATGTCCTCTATTATGAGGCCTATGGATGGTTTATGACATTTGACATATTTAGATAAGAAAAAGGCAAAGTCTGAATATGTGAAGATTGTCCTTGGTGAATAATAATATGTGAAGATTGTCCTTGGTGAATAATAATATGTGAAGATTGTCCTTGGTGAATAATAATATGTGAAGATTGTCCTTGGTGAATAATAATATGTGAAGATTGTCCTTGGTGAATAATAATATGTGAAGATTGTCCTTGGTGAATAATAATATGTGAAGATTGTCCTTGGTGAATAATAATATATACTCATTAACATTGACCACACTTCCAAGGTCATATTGGTACCAAAGCCCCATATACACTTAAGGGAGCCCACCTCGCTTTTTTGTATCTTTCTTTGGTTTGTATAATAATAATAATAATAATAATAATATTTATTCAGTTAGCAATTTACAGAGTTGGTACCACATAGTTTGTTACAAATATGACATGTACCAGCCTTGCATAATTCCAACTAAGGATAGCCCAATAAGGCCGTTAGGCGTATTTCCATTGGGGTCCTTGTGGGATTAGGTTAGCTGGGGAAAAAAGGGGAGGATAAAGAAATGGATACTTTAGAAAAAGTATTTCTAGGGGGTTATTTTAAGATACCTTACATCCTATAGTAAATATCAGTAATCCGTAATCAGTAATCATTTCAGTTTGGTTTGTCTATCTCTTATGTCGCATTTAGTAGTAGACATAAGCTTGGTGCTCCCTTCTCGCAGCTGTCCGGTTCAGGTGTTCCTTCAGGCTACGTCTGAAGGAATACAGTGTTCTCTTTTCACGGACTGACTGGGGTAGGTCGTTCCAGTCTTTGATGGCGGTGAAGAAGAATGTTTGCTTACCCTGTCCTTGGATTCTCGGGACCTTAAAATTAAACATCCTGTTTCTTGTATTATGTCCACTCCTCTCATTTGCTTTAACAAAATCATTCTTTAGGTACTCTGGAGCTCTGTCATAGAAAATTTTGAAGGCATTAGTGAGCCTGATTTGTTTGGCCCTGTCAGCGACATTGAGCATACCTAGTGACTGAAGTTGTTCCTGGCCAACATGTGATCTGGGTCCTAGGTTCAGCATGAACCTAACCATTTTATTTTGAGTGACCTGAAGTTTGTGCTGTGCTGATTTAGATGATGCAGAGTACCAGGATGACACAGAATAGTCAAAATGACATTGAACAAGCGCTTGGCAGAGGGTCTTTTTGGTCGCCGCGGGCAAGCATCCCACCTGTCTATACAGGTATTTTATACGTGCTCTACACTTACTCAGGATAGATTCCAAAATTGTTTCACCTGACAAACTCGCGTCCAGTTTTAGTCCGAGATATTTAACTTGTGACACTGTTGTTATAGGAATATCATTACAGTTGACCGAGAAGCCCACAATGTCTTTCAGTTTGCGTTTTGTTCCACATAAGATGGCTTCCGTCTTGCCCAGGTGAAGAGATAGTCTATTGTCCACTAGCCATTCACTACATGATTCTAGTTCTTTGGAAAGTGAAGCGGCAATACTTATTGGGTCTTTTCCTGAAACCAGGAGCACGCTGTCGTCTGCATACAGTAATAATTTACATGAGACGCTCAGTTCCATGTCGTTCACATAACAGAGAAAGAGTAAGGGACCAAGGATGCTTCCCTGCGGGACCCCACAGTTAATTGGCATAGGATCAGATATATTATCATCAATTTTGACTCTTTGGGTTCTACCACTAAGATAAGATTTAAACCAGTTCACAGATCCTATGCCCATTGCTTGTAGTTTATTACATAGGATATCATGGTCTACTGTGTCAAACGCTTTTTGTAGATCAAGAAGAACCATACCGGTGTAGTTACCTTTAGACATTTCTTTACGAATGTGATCCGTTAAGTGGATGAGACAGGAGTCTGTCGAGTACATGCATCTGAAACCTGATTGAAACTTATAGAATAGATCATTTTGTTTGAGGTAGTGTTCAATTTGGGTGTATACCGCTCTTTCAAGGATTTTAGATACAATACATAATATGCTAACTGGTCTGTAGTTACCAACTTCTAGTTTATTTCCTTTCTTGAATAGAGGGGTTACAATAGCTTCCTTCAGTTCAGCAGGTACAGTGTTGGTGTTAATTGACAAGTTGATGATGTGAGTTAGGGGGCCTGCTATACCAATGGCTCCATCTCGTAGAAATTTGGCAGGAATTTTGTCTGGTCCTGTGCTTTTATGTACATTTAGGTTAGACAGCTCGTCAAAAGTGTATTTTGGTGTAACATTTTGCAATCCAAATGTGTTTGGGTGTATGTCTTTATCTCTGTAGAAATTTCGAAAGGTGGCCGTTGTTGTCGTGTATTTATTGAGAGGTTGAGGTAGGTTCTGTGCAAGTGTGTTTGCTATGGAGGTGAAGAAGGAGTTGAAGTAGGTTGAAATTTGTCGTTTATCGTGGCAAATCTGATCATTAATGGTGAGAGCAATATTAGTGTTAGACGAATCCCTTGTCTTGTTGCTGTAGCCTGTTGTTTTTAGGTGCCTCCATAGTTTCTTTGGGTTATTCTGATATTCCTCTGCCTTATTGTGAAAATAATTAGTTTTCGCTGATTTTATTTTCCTACTTAGTTTATTCCTGGCCCTGTTGAACTCATGTTTCAGACCTTGATCCTGTCTATGTTTCGCTAGCCTTTTTAACAGATTGTCTCTGTGTTCCAGATGGTGTAGTATGTCATTGTTGATCCATGGGTCTGACCTTGCTTTAATTCGTATGTCTTTCAGAGGAGCTATTTCGTCTAGAATGTTTGTATCCATTCGGCCCCATTCAGCCTACTGTTTTAAGACGTTTACCCCCATTCAGGTGTCAATATTTTCCTGGCGAGCGGTAGCGAGCCAGCATATATATATTTTGTTTTGACAGCAAGCTAAATTTGTACATTTTTCGACAGAAAAATGTCTCCGGCGAAGCTGGAGACATTTATACAATGCTGGCTCGCTATCGCTCGCCAGTAATAAATCGACACCAGGATGGGGATAAACGTCTTAAAACAGTTTGCTGAATGGGGCCGAATGGATACGAGCCAGGGAAAGAGAGAAAAGGAGAGAAAGATATAAAAAAAGCCCATACACCCCAGAAGGCAAGTCATTCACCACACTACCTCCTTGTCTGTCTCTAGTCTCTACACTAGAATATCTCCGTTAAGGCCAGGGGCTACTATGGAACCCATTTTCTATCATGCTTAGCCCCATTTGTTTCGAAATGTTAAGACGTTCTTCCCATTATTTTGGCGGTTTTAAGACTGACCCATTTATGTGTTAATTTTAAATTCTTTCATGGCATTTAGGTATCGAGTTTTTCCTGGTGAGCGATAGCGAGCCTGCAATTTAAGAGGAACTGGCCTGCGGCTGAGATATTTTTCTATCGAGAACAGTACAAATTTATTTTTAAAGGAGTCTCTCCTTAAAATTACCGGTACAGTATTTAAGGCCAGCTGATTCTTATGATGGTATAGTTGTGAAGCTGCCAGGTTATAGTTCTGGAAACAGTTGGCAGTCATAATGCTGAGGTATGGTGGTGAGGTAGTAATAGAATGGGTAGGCTATGGAAAATGGTGACCGGTCAACTCAACCAGTAGACCATTTCAACCAGTAGCTCTCAACCAGTACCAAATCAACCAATACGGTTAGGTTAGGTTAGTACTATATTTTGGCACTGGTTTGGTTGCTCTGGGTTAATTTGGCACTGGTTGAGAGCTACTGGTTGAAATGGTCTGGTTGAGATGACATGGAACCATGGAAAATGTGTAAACTTCCATGGGAGAAGGGAAGTGCGCCTGATGGCTGGAAGACAGGTATAATGGTACCCCTATATAAGGGTAAAGAGGAGAGAGGAGTGTGTGGTTATCACCGGGGGATATTATGTCTTCTAAGCGTACTGTAGTAGGGAAGGTAGGTGTACAGTAGGGTGGTGATTGAAATTTGAGAGAGTGAGAGTGAGAACGGAGAAATGGGTAGGTGACGAGCAGGGCGGGTTAAGGAAGGGAGGAGGATGTGTAGATCAGATTTTTGCCCTGAAATGTGTTGTGGAGAAATATCTGGAGAAGCGACAAAAGTTGTATGCTGCGTTTATGGACTTGGAGAAGGCCTATGACAGATTTGATAGAGAAGGTATGTGGAATGTACTGAGACTATATGGAGTATATGTCAAGTTGCTAAAAGCAGTGAAGAGCATGTATGAGGGTGCAAAGGCATCTGGGTGTGTGGTAAATTAACAGACCGGGTTCTTTGATCTGAATGTTTGGTTAAAGCAAGGGTGTGTGCTGTCCCTGTGGTTGTTCTATATATATATATATGGATGGAGTCATGAAAGAAATACAAGGAAGAGCAGTGGATATTGGTGTACCTCTGATAAGGGAAGGAAACGAGTGAAGTTGCCTGTATTGATGTTTGCTGATGATACATTTCTGATATAGATACAATAGATAGATAGAAGCTATAAACAAACATCCCAAGATCCCCCTTTAAGATAAATTTGTACATTTTTCGATAGAAAAATTATCTCGACCGAAGGCCAATTACTCCAAAATTACAGGCTCGCTGTCGCTCGCCTGGAAAAATATCGACACCTAAGTAGCACAAAAGGTCTTATTATTGACAAAGAAATGAGGCGAAAGGTCTTATAATCGTCAAACTAATGGGGCGAACGTCTTAGAATCTCCAAGCGAATGGGGTTAAACATGAGGGATCGAGGTCCATAAAACCAAATACCTCCTCTGAAAGAACACGACACAAAAGCAAAGTTCAATACCTACCTCCTCTGAAAGAACACGACACAAAAGCAAAGTTCAATACCTACCTCCTCTGAAAGAACACGACACAAAAGCAAAGTTCAATACCTACCTCCTCTGAAAGAACACGACACAAAAGCAAAGTTCAATACCTACCTCCTCTGAAAGAACACGACACAAAAGCAAAGTTCAATACCTACCTCCTCTGAAAGAACACGACACAAAAGCAAAGTTCAATACCTACCTCCTCTGAAAGAACACGACACAAAAGCAAAGTTCAATACCTACCTCCTCTGAAAGAACACGACACAAAAGCAAAGTTCAATACCTACCTCCTCTGAAAGAACACGACACAAAAGCAAAGTTCAATACCTACCTCCTCTGAAAGAACACGACACAAAAGCAAAGTTCAATACCTACCTCCTCTGAAAGAACACGACACAAAAGCAAAGTTCAATACCTACCTCCTCTGAAAGAACACGACACAAAAGCAAAGTTCAATACCTACCTCCTCTGAAAGAACACGACACAAAAGCAAAGTTCAATACCTACCTCCTCTGAAAGAACACGACACAAAAGCAAAGTTCAATACCTACCTCCTCTGAAAGAACATGACACAAAAGCAAAGTTCAATACCTACCTCCTCTGAAAGAACACGACACAAAAGCAAAGTTCAATACCTACCTCCTCTGAAAGAACACGACACAAAAGCAAAGTTCAATACCTACCTCCTCTGAAAGAACACGACACAAAAGCAAAGTTCAATACCTACCTCCTCTGAAAGAACACGACACAAAAGCAAAGTTCAATACCTACCTCCTCCGAAAGAACACGACACAAAAGCAAAGTTCAATACCTACCTCCTCTGAAAGAACACGACACAAAAGCAAAGTTCAATACCTACCTCCTCCGAAAGAACACGACACAAAAGCAAAGTTCAATACCTACCTCCTCTGAAAGAACACGACACAAAAGCAAAGTTCAATACCTACCTCCTCTGAAAGAACACGACACAAAAGCAAAGTTCAATACCTACCTCCTCTGAAAGAACACGACACAAAAGCAAAGTTCAATACCTACCTCCTCTGAAAGAACACGACACAAAAGCAAAGTTCAATACCTACCTCCTCTGAAAGAACACGACACAAAAGCAAAGTTCAATACCTACCTCCTCTGAAAGAACACGACACAAAAGCAAAGTTCAATACCTACCTCCTCTGAAAGAACACGACACAAAAGCAAAGTTCAATACCTACCTCCTCTGAAAGAACACGACACAAAAGCAAAGTTCAATACCTACCTCCTCCGAAAGAACACGACACAAAAGCAAAGTTCAATACCTACCTCCTCTGAAAGAACACGACACAAAAGCAAAGTTCAATACCTACCTCCTCCGAAAGAACACGACACAAAAGCAAAGTTCAATACCTACCTCCTCTGAAAGAACACGACACAAAAGCAAAGTTCAATACCTACCTCCTCTGAAAGAACACGACACAAAAGCAAAGTTCAATACCTACCTCCTCTGAAAGAACACGACACAAAAGCAAAGTTCAATACCTACCTCCTCTGAAAGAACACGACACAAAAGCAAAGTTCAATACCTACCTCCTCTGAAAGAACACGACACAAAAGCAAAGTTCAATACCTACCTCCTCTGAAAGAACACGACACAAAAGCAAAGTTCAATACCTACCTCCTCTGAAAGAACACGACACAAAAGCAAAGTTCAATACCTACCTCCTCTGAAAGAACACGACACAAAAGCAAAGTTCAATACCTACCTCCTCTGAAAGAACACGACACAAAAGCAAAGTTCAATATGTACCGTAAACAATGACCCTCATTAATTGGCCACTGCGAGTTTCAGGCTATAAGGAAGTTGGAACCATAAACATCAATATTAAGGGGAGATTTCCACCTGGAGGATTTTTTTCTGGACCCGTTTCTCCCTCATGTTTAGCCCCATTGCTTTTGAGATTTTAAGACGTTCGCCCTAGTAGTTTTGACATTTTAAGACATGTTGCCCCATTTCTGTCAATTTTAAGACCTTTCGTGTCATTAAGGTGTCGATTTTTTCCTGGCGAGCGATAGCGAGCCTGTAATTTAAGAGCACCCGGCCTCCGACCGGGACATTTTTCTACCGAAAAATGTACAAATTTATCTTGAAAGGGGGTCTAGGGGGTGTAATTTTAAGTTTGATGAAAACGTAAGGAACAAACTAAATACCTCCCCTTAAACACATATACAATAGTAATGTAGGTTTCTCATGGATAACCAGTATGTTGACTTAAACACATATACAATAGTAATGTAGGTTTCTCATGGATAACCAGTATGTTGACTTGGGTTTGATGTATTTATAGAAGCACTACAACCGTAATTTAGGTGATCATTCTGTTAATTATTGATGTCTACGGCTCCAACTTCCTTATAGTCTGAAACTCGCAAGTGGTCAATGAACCCTTTCAGTACCGGTCAGGGATTTTGTATTTGATTTCAGCTACATTTTGAGACGATGTTATACTTTTATGAAGCTTAGGAAGGATCTATATGGTACCGGTAGCTGCAAGGATGCATTGAGATAGTCTATTATGAAGCTTAGGAAGGATCTATATGGTACCGGTAGCTGCAAGGATGCATTGAGATAGTCTATTATGAAGCTTAGGAAGGATCTATATGGTACCGGTAGCTGCAAGGATGCATTGAGATAGTCTATTATGAAGCTTAGGAAGGATCTATATGGTACCGGTAGCTGCAAGGATGCATTGAGATAGTCTATTATGAAGCTTAGGAAGGATCTATATGGTACCGGTAGCTGCAAGGATGCATTGAGATAGTCTATTATGAAGCTTAGGAAGGATCTATATGGTACCGGTAGCTGCAAGGATGCATTGAGATAGTCTATTATGAAGCTTAGGAAGGATCTATATGGTACCGGTAGCTGCAAGGATGCATTGAGATAGTCTATTATGAAGCTTAGGAAGGATCTATATGGTACCGGTAGCTGCAAGGATGCATTGAGATAGTCTATTATGAAGCTTAGGAAGGATCTATATGGTACCGGTAGCTGCAAGGATGCATTGAGATAGTCTATTATGAAGCTTAGGAAGGATCTATATGGTACCGGTAGCTGCAAGGATGCATTGAGATAGTGTATTATGAAGCTTAGGAAGGATCTATATGGTACCGGTAGCTGCAAGGATGCATTGAGATAGTCTATTATGAAGCTTAGGAAGGATCTATATGGTACCGGTAGCTGCAAGGATGCATTGAGATAGTCTATTATGAAGCTTAGGAAGGATCTATATGGTACCGGTAGCTGCAAGGATGCATTGAGATAGTCTATTATGAAGCTTAGGAAGGATCTATATGGTACCGGTAGCTGCAAGGATGCATTGAGATAGTCTATTATGAAGCTTAGGAAGGATCTATATGGTACCGGTAGCTGCAAGGATGCATTGAGATAGTCTATTATGAAGCTTAGGAAGGATCTATATGGTACCGGTAGCTGCAAGGATGCATTGAGATAGTGTATTATGAAGCTTAGGAAGGATCTATATGGTACCGGTAGCTGCAAGGATGCATTGAGATAGTGTATTATGAAGCTTAGGAAGGATCTATATGGTACCGGTAGCTGCAAGGATGCATTGAGATAGTCTGTTGTAGCCTCTTTTATGAAGCTTAGGAAGGATCTATATGGTACCGGTAGCTGCAAGGATGCATTGAGATAGTCTATTATGAAGCTTAGGAAGGATCTATATGGTACCGGTAGCTGCAAGGATGCATTGAGATAGTCTATTATGAAGCTTAGGAAGGATCTATATGGTACCGGTAGCTGCAAGGATGCATTGAGATAGTCTATTATGAAGCTTAGGAAGGATCTATATGGTACCGGTAGCTGCAAGGATGCATTGAGATAGTCTATTATGAAGCTTAGGAAGGATCTATATGGTACCGGTAGCTGCAAGGATGCATTGAGATAGTCTTTTATGAAGCTTAGGAAGGATCTATATGGTACCGGTAGCTGCAAGGATGCATTGAGATAGTCTGTTGTAGCCTCTTTTATGAAGCTTAGGAAGGATCTATATGGTACCGGTAGCTGCAAGGATGCATTGAGATAGTCTATTATGAAGCTTAGGAAGGATCTATATGGTACCGGTAGCTGCAAGGATGCATTGAGATAGTCTTTTATGAAGCTTAGGAAGGATCTATATGGTACCGGTAGCTGCAAGGATGCATTGAGATAGTCTATTATGAAGCTTAGGAAGGATCTATATGGTACCGGTAGCTGCAAGGATGCATTGAGATAGTCTATTATGAAGCTTAGGAAGGATCTATATGGTACCGGTAGCTGCAAGGATGCATTGAGATAGTCTGTTGTAGCCTCTTTTATGAAGCTTAGGAAGGATCTATATGGTACCGGTAGCTGCAAGGATGCATTGAGATAGTCTATTATGAAGCTTAGGAAGGATCTATATGGTACCGGTAGCTGCAAGGATGCATTGAGATAGTGTATTATGAAGCTTAGGAAGGATCTATATGGTACCGGTAGCTGCAAGGATGCATTGAGATAGTCTATTATGAAGCTTAGGAAGGATCTATATGGTACCGGTAGCTGCAAGGATGCATTGAGATAGTCTGTTGTAGCCTCTTCATGGGTCGACGTCCTTCCTAAGCTGAAGCCAATGGTCTCATAGTTGCCAGGAACTAATGGAAAGGACGTGACCGGTGCTGAAGGAGTTAAGGGGGGAGGGTTGTTTTCTTTATGGAACACCCCTCTCCCTCGTGTTTTGGCCCATTAGTTTTGAGATTTTAAGACGTTCGGCCCATTAGTTTGGCGATTCTTAACACCTTTCGCCCCATTTCGTTGTCATTTTTAAGACCTTTCGTGCCATTTAGGTGTCGATTTTTTCCTGGCGAGCGATAGCGAGCCTGTAATTTTAAGAGAAATTGGCCTTGGACATTTTTGTACCAAAAAATGTACACATTTATCTTGGAGGGGGTCTAGACTCTAGAGGGTGTTTATTTAAGCTTGATGGCGTTCCAGCAAGGAAACTAAACAAATAATAAATAATAAATAGACCAACAAAATACCACTAGCCTTTAACACTATCTGGTGCAACGTCTCGGGGGTTGTTATGGTATTTGGTTTAATTATTGTTGAGGTTTTTATTTGGTTTAGCCATTTTCGAACAATGTGTTTTTAGTTTACCCGCTAGACTTGGAAAAACACCTCTCCAAACCCCCTTCAAACTAAAAAAAAAGTCTCTCAGACCAGGGTTGTTGTTGTTGTTGTTCCCCAAGCTGCCTGGCCGAACAGCCCCAAGGCCCCGAGCAAGGCCGAGGCCATAACCGAGCGCCCCCACAGAACCCTCCCTGCCGACCACAATAAAGCCTGGGTGACCGAAGCCACTCCATGGCAGGGAGCTGAGGAGGGTGCGGAAACGCCCGGGAAACCAAAGACCCACCCAGGGCCCTGTGCCCCTCAGCAATTATGAAGAGAAAGTTGAGGGGCAAAGGAAAAATGTGACGCTTTGGCTTCCAATCTAGATAGATTGGGAGGTCAATCCACGGAAGAGACGCCGTCACTTGAGATCTAGAAAATATATATATAAGTAAAAGGAACAGTCAGAGTAAGCTATGGGTATGGCAGAGATCACTCAGTTCTCACTCTGATAGACCAGCCCATCACCACATGACTAGAACCCAATCCTCTCAGCATCAGCTAGGAAAGGCCCTAGAAAGCCACCTTTGGCGGGGGAATAGCTCCCCTATTTCAACCCCTCTCGGGGTTGGGCACCCGCCAGACCAGGGTTGAATCAAATACTGATTTTTTAGAGGTCAAATACAAATACAAATACTTGTATTCCTTAATTAAAAAATACAAATATAAATACAAATACTTGTATTCCTTAATTAAAAAATACAAATATAAATACAAATACTTGTGAATTAAGATGTCAAAATACAAATACAAATACTTTGCATTTCAATTCAAAACAAGCGGGAAAAGATGCACAACAGATTGAGAATGATCAACGTTACTGCTTGCAGATAACAATAGCAGTACGGTAATAAAAGAATTGCAGATAACAATAGCAGTACGGTAATAAAAGATGCACAACAGATTGAGAATGATCAACGTTACTGCTTGCAGATAACAATAGCAGTACGGTAATAAAAGAATTGCAGATAACAATAGCAGTACGGTAATAAAAGATGCACAACAGATTGAGAATGTTCAACGTTACTGCTTGCAGATAACAATAGCAGTACGGTAATAAAAGATGCACAACAGATTGAGAATGTTCAACGTTACTGCTTGCAGATAACAATAGCAGGACGGTAATAAAAGATGCACAACAGATTGAGAATGTTCAACGTTACTGCTTGCAGATAACAATAGCAGTACGGTAATAAAAGATGCACAACAGATTGAGAATGTTCAACGTTACTGCTTGCAGATAACAATAGCAGTACGGTAATAAAAGATGCACAACAGATTGAGAATGTTCAACGTTACTGCTTGCAGATAACAATAGCAGTACGGTAATAAAAGATGCACAACAGATTGAGAATGTTCAACGTTACTGCTTGCAGATAACAATAGCAGTACGGTAATAAAAGATGCACAACAGATTGAGAATGTTCAACGTTACTGCTTGCAGATAACAATAGCAGTACGGTAATAAAAGATGCACAACAGATTGAGAATGTTCAACGTTACTGCTTGCAGATAACAATAGCAGTACGGTAATAAAAGATGCACAACAGATTGAGAATGATCAACGTTACTGCTTGCAGATAACAATAGCAGTACGGTAATAAAAGATGCACAACAGATTGAGAATGTTCAACGTTACTGCTTGCAGATAACAATAGCAGTACGGTAATAAAAGATGCACAACAGATTGAGAATGTTCAACGTTACTGCTTGCAGATAACAATAGCAGTACGGTAATAAAAGATGCACAACAGATTGAGAATGTTCAACGTTACTGCTTGCAGATAACAATAGCAGTACGGTAATAAAAGATGCACAACAGATTGAGAATGTTCAACGTTACTGCTTGCAGATAACAATAGCAGTACGGTAATAAAAGATGCACAACAGATTGAGAATGTTCAACGTTACTGCTTGCAGATAACAATAGCAGTACGGTAATAAAAGATGCACAACAGATTGAGAATGTTCAACGTTACTGCTTGCAGATAACAATAGCAGTACGGTAATAAAAGATGCACAACAGATTGAGAATGTTCAACGTTACTGCTTGCAGATAACAATAGCAGTACGGTAATAAAAGATGCACAACAGATTGAGAATGTTCAACGTTACTGCTTGCAGATAACAATAGCAGTACGGTAATAAAAGATGCACAACAGATTGAGAATGTTCAACGTTACTGCTTGCAGATAACAATAGCAGTACGGTAATAAAAGGTGCACAACAGATTGAGAATGTTCAACGTTACTGCTTGCAGATAACAATAGCAGTACGGTAATAAAAGATGCACAACAGATTGAGAATGTTCAACGTTACTGCTTGCAGATAACAATAGCAGTACGGTAATAAAAGATGCACAACAGATTGAGAATGTTCAACGTTACTGCTTGCAGATAACAATAGCAGTACGGTAATAAAAGATGCACAGCAGATTGAGAATGATCAACGTTACTGCTTGCAGATAACAATAGCAGTACGGTAATAAAAGATGCACAACAGATTGAGAATGTTCAACGTTACTGCTTGCAGATAACAATAGCAGTACGGTAATAAAAGATGCACAACAGATTGAGAATGTTCAACGTTACTGCTTGCAGATAACAATAGCAGTACGGTAATAAAAGATGCACAACAGATTGAGAATGATCAACGTTACTGCTTGCAGATAACAATAGCAGTACGGTAATAAAAGATGCACAACAGATTGAGAATGTTCAACGTTACTGCTTGCAGATAACAATAGCAGTACGGTAATAAAAGATGCACAACAGATTGAGAATGTTCAACGTTACTGCTTGCAGATAACAATAGCAGTACGGTAATAAAAGATGCACAACAGATTGAGAATGTTAAACGTTACTGCTTGCAGATAACAATAGCAGTACGGTAATAAAAGATGCACAACAGATTGAGAATGTTCAACGTTACTGCTTGCAGATAACAATAGCAGTACGGTAATAAAAGATGCACAACAGATTGAGAATGTTCAACGTTACTGCTTGCAGATAACAATAGCAGTACGGTAATAAAAGATGCACAACAGATTGAGAATGTTCAACGTTACTGCTTGCAGATAACAATAGCAGTACGGTAATAAAAGATGCACAACAGATTGAGAATGTTCAACGTTACTGCTTGCAGATAACAATAGCAGTACGGTAATAAAAGATGCACAACAGATTGAGAATGTTCAACGTTACTGCTTGCAGATAACAATAGCAGTACGGTAATAAAAGATGCACAACAGATTGAGAATGTTCAACGTTACTGCTTGCAGATAACAATAGCAGTACGGTAATAAAAGATGCACAACAGATTGAGAATGTTCAACATTACTGCTTGCAGATAACAATAGCAGTACGGTAATAAAAGATGCACAACAGATTGAGAATGTTCAACGTTACTGCTTGCAGATAACAATAGCAGTACGGTAATAAAAGATGCACAACAGATTGAGAATGTTCAACGTTACTGCTTGCAGATAACAATAGCAGTACGGTAATAAAAGATGCACAACAGATTGAGAATGTTCAACGTTACTGCTTGCAGATAACAATAGCAGTACGGTAATAAAAGATGCACAACAGATTGAGAATGTTCAACGTTACTGCTTGCAGATAACAATAGCAGTACGGTAATAAAAGATGCACAACAGATTGAGAATGTTCAACGTTACTGCTTGCAGATAACAATAGCAGTACGGTAATAAAAGATGCACAACAGATTGAGAATGTTCAACGTTACTGCTTGCAGATAACAATAGCAGTACGGTATTAAAAGATGCACAACAGATTGAGAATGTTCAACGTTACTGCTTGCAGATAACAATAGCAGTACGGTATTAAAAGATGCACAACAGATTGAGAATGTTCAACGTTACTGCTTGCAGATAACAATAGCAGTACGGTAGTAAAAGATGCACAACAGATTGAGAATGTTCAACGTTACTGCTTGCAGATAACAATAGCAGTACGGTAATAAAAGATGCACAACAGATTGAGAATGTTCAACGTTACTGCTTGCAGATAACAATAGCAGTACGGTAATAAAAGATGCACAACAGATTGAGAATGTTCAACGTTACTGCTTGCAGATAACAATAGCAGTACGGTAATAAAAGATGCACAACAGATTGAGAATGTTCAACGTTACTGCTTGCAGATAACAATAGCAGTACGGTAATAAAAGATGCACAACAGATTGAGAATGTTCAACGTTACTGCTTGCAGATAACAATAGCAGTACGGTAATAAAAGATGCACAACAGATTGAGAATGTTCAACGTTACTGCTTGCAGATAACAATAGCAGTACGGTAATAAAAGATGCACAACAGATTGAGAATGTTCAACGTTACTGCTTGCAGATAACAATAGCAGTACGGTAATAAAAGATGCACAACAGATTGAGAATGTTCAACGTTACTGCTTGCAGATAACAATAGCAGTACGGTAATAAAAGATGCACAACAGATTGAGAATGATCAACGTTACTGCTTGCAGATAACAATAGCAGTACGGTAATAAAAGATGCACAACAGATTGAGAATGATCAACGTTACTGCTTGCAGATAACAATAGCAGTACGGTAATAAAAGATGCACAACAGATTGAGAATGATCAACGTTACTGCTTGCAGATAACAATAGCAGTACGGTAATAAAAGATGCACAACAGATTGAGAATGTTCATCGTTACTGCTTGCAGATAACAATAGCAGTACGGTAATAAAAGATGCACAACAGATTGAGAATGTTCAACGTTACTGCTTGCAGATAACAATAGCAGTACGGTAATAAAAGATGCACAACAGATTGAGAATGTTCAACGTTACTGCTTGCAGATAACAATAGCAGTACGGTAATAAAAGATGCACAACAGATTGAGAATGTTCAACGTTACTGCTTGCAGATAACAATAGCAGTACGGTAATAAAAGATGCACAACAGATTGAGAATGTTCAACGTTACTGCTTGCAGATAACAATAGCAGTACGGTAATAAAAGATGCACAACAGATTGAGAATGTTCAACGTTACTGCTTGCAGATAACAATAGCAGTACGGTAATAAAAGATGCACAACAGATTGAGAATGTTCAACGTTACTGCTTGCAGATAACAATAGCAGTAATAAAAACAACACAATTACAAAAAATATAACCAATTTATGTGTTTTGGTCCTCACAGATTGTCTGTAAGTAGCAATACAAAATATGTGTTTACCTTTGTTTATGGAAGACACAAAAGGCAGTACCGGTAGCCTTAAACTAGCCTACTGCCTGTAACACAAACAAGTGTCCAAATACAAATACAAAATACTTTTTTCTTCTGGGTACCAAAATACAATTACAAATACAAATACATTGAAATTTGTATTTAAATACAATTCAAATACAAATACAATTGCATTTGATCCACCCCTGCCCCAGACACCTTATTGGGTTGAAGCATCATATAATCGCCAAACTAATGTGATGAAACGTCTTAAAATCTCCAAGCTAATGGAGTAAAACTGGGAGGCTCCAAATTGGCCCGCCCTGCACCTAATATGGTTAAGGCCATGTCACACGAGCGCTTTTTCAGTCAATTTTCGATGAGTAGGTTTCCTTTGTCATACTAGGTTTGGGTGTTTACGCATATTTTTTCATAGACTGACTGTAGGCCTATGTGATTTTATTGAGACTGAAATAACACAACATTACTAAATAGGATAGGAGTATGGATGAAGAAGTGCGGGAGAGGGTTCAACAGAGGAAGAGGGTTGTTGGAACGCTGAAAGTAGTAGCAAGAAATAAGGTGGTCAGCATGGAAGTTAAGAAGTCCTTGCATGATAGTGTGGTAATCCCGACATTGACTTACGGGAGCGAACCATGGACGATGTTGGAGAGAGACAAACCAAGAGTGAGAGGGGTGGAAATGAGTTACCGGTACTTGAGAAGTGCGTGAAGAGTTACATAGGGATAGACAGACGAATGAGGAAGTAAGAGAGAGGTGTGGTGTGGATGTAGATGTGCTGGAAAGTGTGTAAAGGAACACCTTGAGATGGTTCGGCCATGTGGAACATATAGGAAGCGAGAGAATGACTAAGAGAGTGTGCGAGAGTGAGGATGGAAGGACAGAGAGGGAGAAGTAGACCGAGTGGGAGGTGGAAGGATGGAGTTAAGAAGTATATGAGCGAAACCGGTGCTGGATGGGAGGAGGGGCGTCGACTGACTGGGGACAGTGGTGCATGGGGGCGTTTCGTTCGTGGCCACCCCTTCGGGGTCCCCGGGGTTCGGCAATAGATAGATAGACTTAATAAGAATATGCCAGACCAAAATTTCCTGACAAAATTGCCAGTCAAAACGGTCGTGTGATACCGGCATAGCTGTGTTAACCCTTTGAGTACGGTACCAGCGACGTGTGTTATATCTTATTATGGCTATATTTAGACGATATAATGCAGCTTAGGAAAGTTCTGTAGTAGATAAAAAGGTTGGTTTAGATAGTTTGAAGCCTTCTATTATTGCTAGAGGTCCTTCCTATGCTGAATAAAATTGTCTCATAGTTGCCAGAATATGATGAAAATGACGCCCCTGGTACTGAATAGGTTAAAGCTGTACAGTATATGTGTGTAAACAGACAGTAAAGCAGTATGGTAGCCTTGTTGATGGTGTGGTGGTTCTGTGACCATTATGGTGTTATTTTGTCAATATGGCTGCCTGTCCTATGGCCGTGAAAACAGTGGAATATATTTAACCCATACAATTCCAGTGACGGCAGAGAGTCGTCAGTAGATAAATCACTCCCCAGTCCCAGCGACGGCTGCCAGCCGTCAGCAATATACGATCCTTGTAACTGCCAGAATCAGACAGTGCCTGGTACCACGACGTTTGAGCACTGTTCTAAGACCTTGGCAACACTTCTCAGCTTATATCCAAACCCCCACAGGCTGGGAGAGGCAGAGTCATGCAGTATTCCTCCATCTTTTGAGGTGGGAGGTTGTTGTATCTTGTCTCTGAAGCCATTTTGGCCACATTGCTTGGTACTGGGGGGTACATTTATGGTAGTACCCTATGGTACAGTAGGGGTTAAGCGGGGTAGGCTATATTTATTTGGATATTTATTTATATATTTATGTATTTATTTATTATATTTTAGTTTCCTCTCTAGGCCTCCATCAAGTTTGAAAAGAACATCCCCAAGATCTTCCTTCTAGATAAATTTGTACATTTTTCGATAGAAAAGTGTCCCAGCCGAAGGCCTATTACTCCAAAATTACAGGCTCGGTTTCGCTCGCTAGGAAGAAATCGACACCTAAGTGGCACAAAAGGTCTTGATATTGACAAAGAAATAGGGCGAAAGCTCTTATAATCGAAAAACTACTGGGGCAAGCGTCTTAGAATCTCAAAACTATGTGGCTAAACATGAGGGAGAAAGGTGTCTATAAAACCACTTACCGGTCCCTGCCCTTGACAGTGTACCGTACCGTACCGTACCCATGGGATGGTGTGCATGTGGTAAACAGCATGGATAATAAACCTTGAATATAACAGAGACTTACGGGGAGTCACCTGCTGTTTGTTATTTCTCTCCTTTTCTCTCTTTCTCTGGCTTGTATCCATTCGGCCCCATTCAGCCAACTATTTTAAGACGTTTATCCCCATCTAGGTGTCGATTTCCTCCTGGCGAGCGATAGCGAGCCAGCATTATATGAAGAAATCCGGCTTCGCCGGAGAAATTTTTCTATCGAAAAAAGTACAAATTTAGCCTGCTGTCAAACAAAAATTAAAACTATGCTGGCTCGCTACCGCTCACCAATAAACAATTGACACCTGGATGGGGATAAACGTCTTAAAACAGTAGGCTGAATGGGGCCAAAAGGGTACAAGGCAGAGAAAGATAGAAAAGGACAGAACAAAAACAGGTCACCCCCCTTAAGCCGGTATCACACGAGAGCTTTTATAGTCAACATTCGATGATCAACATTTTTCTGGCAACATTTGTGGAATATTTCCCCCTGGTATCGGAAACTAGACTGATAATAGATGAATTTAGGTAACAGAAATATTGTAACTGTCTACCTCACAAGCTGCCAGACCAGTGTTGAGGATAAATGTTCGGGGAAAACTGGCTCGTGTGATACCGGCTTTATCCCTTTCACTACCGGGGCCGTCCTTGTAAATGTGTTGTGGCTTGTACAGTATATATTTGACGATTTTATTCAGTTTTATAAGGGCCTCCAGCAATTTTAACAGCTGGCTTCGAACTATCCCACCTTATCCTTTTTACTACCACTGATCCTTCTTAAACTGCATACAATCGTGTTAATATAGCTAGCATAAAATAAATAGACGTCGCCGGTACAGAAGGGGTTAAGGGGGTACTGCTTGTATTTTGGTAGATATATTTATCTATTAATTTATTTTTGAGTTTCCTCGCTAGACCTCCATCAAGCTTAGAAGAAAAAAAAACTAGACCCCTTTTCAAGATAAATTTGTACATTTTTCGGTAGAAAAATTTCCCGGCCGAAGGCCGGTTCCTTCTATAATTAGAGGCTCGCTATCGCTCGCCAGGAAAAAAATCGACACCTAAAGGGCACGGTAGGTTTTAATATTGACAACAAATTGAGGCGAAATATCTCAAAATCGCCAAACTAACGGAACGAATGTCTTAAAACCTCAAAACTAATATGCTAAACATGAGGGAGAAGGTGGTACAGAAAAGCGAGTACTACCCCCTTAAGAACGTAAACCTAGGAGTGCTTAGGGTGTCAAACGAGAGATCTGTTCCCTCTGATTAGTTGATCGTTCCACAGTTACATTTATGATTCACAGTTATTATGATGCGTTTACAAGTGATCAAATGGACAACACTATGCAACGTCATGTACATTGTTCTATATTCTTCCTCATATTCATTAACATCGTAAAATATAATTGCGGCGGTTTGACACCCTGGTCCGAGAGTTTCCAAAGTAGTAGAGAAGATAAATTTAGACATAACTTGGACAGATAAGAAGAGAAACTCATGCATACGAGAACAGACAAAATATATAATATTAACATTAATATAAAGAAGAGTAAATAGTGTTATTGGGCAGGTCACTTATAACAAATCATGACCACCCTACGTTTTTCTGTATACAATTATGTCTCTTTGGATTAATTTTTGGATGGAACTTACTTTTTAATAGATTGTATAAATTGTTTTGTAGTAGATGCATAGACAATTATATTGTTTTGTAGTAGATGCATAGACAATTATATTGTTTTGTAGTAGATGCATAGACAATTATATTGTTTTGTAGTAGATGCATAGACAATTATATTGTTTTGTAGTAGATGCATAGACAATTATATTGTTTTGTAGTAGATGCATAGACAATTATATTGTTTTGTAGTAGATGCATAGACAATTATATTGTTTTGTAGTAGATGCATAGACAATTATATTGTTTTGTAGTAGATGCATAGACAATTATATTGTTTTGTAGTAGATGCATAGACAATTATATTGTTTTGTAGTAGATGCATAGACAATTATATTGTTTTGTAGTAGATGCATAGACAATTATATTGTTTTGTAGATGCATAGACAATTATATTGTTTTGTAGTAGATGCATAGACAATTATATTGTTTTGTAGTAGATGCATAGACAATTATATTGTTTTGTAGTAGATGCATAGACAATTATATTGTTTTGTAGTAGATGCATAGACAATTATATCCACAAATTCGTTTCCAGAGATATACTTCCATAATTAAAAAAATAGGTGAAGTCCACGAATGTTTATGAATGACTGTACTTAGATACCCAGACCACACATATTAATACCAGTTGATCTCTACTTGGTGAATAGGACTTTTAAACTAATGTTTATGAATGACTGTACTTAGATACCCAGACCACACATATTAATACCAGTTGATCTCTACTTGGTGAATAGGACTTTTAAACTAATGTTTATGAATGACTGTACTTAGATACCCAGACCACACATATTAATACCAGTTGATCTCTACTTGGTGAATAGGACTTTTAAACTAATAAAATTATATTAGTTTTATTAATCTCACCACCACACCCCCAATGAAATTAATTAAAGTATATATGATCCACCGGGATTCGAACCCGGGTTATCACACACATATTTTTGCCACCTTAACCATTACACCACCAGGACGGTTAAAGGTTTATGCACACGCCTACGACTTATTATCCATTCTCGAATACTGGATATTAGTCTAATCATGTTCATACTCCCAACCGCACTATGGTAGCCTACTGTTTAAGTGAGAGGAAAGAATATTCATGGGGCACAGATCATATAGACCGGCCTCTCGAAGAAATATCCCTAAACCTACTAATAATATTAGTTTTATTAATCTCACCACCACACCCCCAATGAAATTAATTAAAGTATATATGATCCACCGGGATTCGAACCCGGGTTATCACACACATATTTTTGCCACCTCTAACCATTACACCACCAGGACGGTTAAAGGTTTATGCACACGCCTACGACTTATTATCCATTCTCGAATACTGGATATTAGTCTAATCATGTTCATACTCCCAACCGCACTATGGTAGCCTACTGTTTAAGTGAGAGGAAAGAATATTCATGGGGCACAGATCATATAGACCGGCCTCTCGAAGAAATATCCCTAAACCTACTAATAATATTAGTTTTATTAATCTCACCACCACACCCCCAATGAAATTAATTAAAGTATATATGATCCACCGGGATTCGAACCCGGGTTATCACACACATATTTTTGCCACCTTAACCATTACACCACCAGGACGGTTAAAGGTTTATGCAC